>JALIZH010029873.1:0-37068 GCA_030522465.1 Rhipicephalus appendiculatus
CGGCTCAGCTGGAGCATGTCGCTCTCTTCCTGACGGACACTGCTCTGACGTGGTTTGAGAACCACGAAGAATCTTTAACCTGGGACCGCTTCGCTTCTGAAATCACAGAGTGCTTTGGAGATTCAACCACGAAAAGGAAGCGGGCGGAGCAGACATTGCTTCAGCGGGCCCAAGTACCAGGTGAGACCTGTACTACGTATATAGACGCGATCCTCAAGTTGCGTAAGACCGTGAATCCTCGAATGTTCTAAGAGGACAAGGTTGGGCACCTTCCAAAAGGCATCGCCAAAGACGTATACAACTACTTGAAAACCAAGGAGAGTCTCACCTCGGTCGCTGATGTCATTAAGCATTGCCGCACATTTGAGACCTTGAAGCTCCGCCGCATCACGCCTAAGTTTGGCAGGTTAGCAAATGTTGCGACCGTAGCAAGCGTTGAGGACAGCTAAAGTTTTCACTTTGACATTGCGGCAACTGTAAGACAAATTCTCCGCGAAGAACTTGAAAGACACATGAAGACGGCGGATGCCGAACAGCTCGGTTGTGCTTTTAACCAACCCCGCGAACCTGCATCGACTGTGTCATCAGTTTCGGCCATGTCATGTGGCGTAGACTTTCGAGTCGACCAGCTGCGACAGCACCGAAGTTCTTTTCCCCGCGACATGACGCACGACCAACGCACTCGCAGGGATACGACCATGACTCGGCAGTCAGAAGACCGTGTTTTTTACACGCAGCGTCCCAGAGTTTATCCAGAAGCCTACAACGTCGACCGCCGATCGCCTGTCTGCTACAGCTGTGGTGCCGTAGGTCACATCTCTCGTTTTTGTCGCCGGCGCCGCCAGACAAGACAAGATAAGGCCCACCACCTACTTGGCGTGACCTTGAACAAGGCATTTATGACGATCATTGGCCGACAGAACCTCGGGCAGTAAACAACTCAGGCTCACCACCCAGAAATTCTTTCCGTCAGTACAAAAGAAGGAGTGACTCGCCAGCAGCTTCGGACCGCAGCCTGACGCCACCGACTAGTCGCCGGCACCGTTCACCGTCACCAAGGCGACGTTCTACGCCACCGCCCCCCGTCGGGAAACTAGCCGGCGCGACCGATGGAGGTAAGGTCGCCGGCCAGTCTCCGTCTCTGCGAACTACTCCTCTTCCTATTATGATGGTCAAGAACAGAGTGTGTGTGTTAATTGATAGTGCGCCTGCAACTGCTTTAGGATACTGGTGCTACGGTTTCCGTCATGAGTGTGGCATTCAAAGAAAGGCTGGGTCGGAAAGTTGTGTTCCCGTGGAATGGTGGTGTGACATTTCTTGGTGTCAGCGGAGAGTGTCTTGTTCCCCTTGGTATTTGTGTTGCAAGTGTTTTATTCGGCGAGGAAGATGTCATCACGGAATTTCTCGCATTACCGCGGTGCAAAAACTACTTTGTCGTATCGAGCGATTCGCTTATATTGCCGTGGTCTCTATCACGTGTTGCTGTTAATGTTGCTGCTGCCGACCTTTCGTCGTTCGACGTGCAAATTCAACCACTTGCGACGGGTTGCGTGAAGAAAAATGGACTTGTGCCACGTTCTCTCGTGACAGTTGTGAATGGCGCCTCAAACTTGTGGGCTTTCAATTGTTCTTCGGTGCCAGCTATTCTCCCGCGCGATATGAAGCTCGCTGAGTTCGACAAATTCAGTTACTTACAGCTCTACCACCGTTTTAAGCGAGGAGGAGCAGTCTCAAACAAGCAACCCCCAACGAAGCAGGGGTGCTATGCAGGATGGCCCGAGCTTCTCGGGCACACGAGTTTGCTCCTGAGCTCGCACTGCGGCGGTCATGGCACAAAGACAGAGCGGAGCGCGTGATAGCAGCATTGACAAAAAAATTTACACCATCTTCCCAAAGGGAACCCTGATGGGGATGCGAAGCAGCAGCGTTGCGCACGGGTGGCGTCACGGGTTGAACGGCGCTAACGCGGGTGCTGCGGTGAGCGCTGGAAGATTCGTTTGAAGCGATGGCTAGCGTAGGTCTTGTCGTTGCGCGTCAGGCGGCAGCTGCGGGCGCTGCGGGAAGCGCGCGGCAGGCGAGGAAGAGAGTGACGTCAGCGCGTACTGCGAGGGGAGCGTGACGTCAACGCGCAGCTGCGGCGTGACCTACTTGGCACCGCTCCAACACCTGCGGCGAGAGGCGCGCGTTGGGGGCGCGTTCGTCCGTACGCACGGAAGGACAGCGTTACACAGCCTAGTCAAATAGCTGCTTCGCATCTAAAAACAGCTACATGAACGAGCGTGGCGTCAAAAACGCATGTGGGGCATCTGCGGCGGTAATCAAAGAAACAACGTGTGCGAACACGTCAACGCCGCCACTCAGTCCGCATTTCAACAGTGCAGCGACGTCAGCGTGATTGTCGCGCTATCTTTTTGCCAACTCAGCATTGCGCCTCCCACAGGCGTGTTCGTGGGCGTTCTTCCACTTTCGGGCGTGTTCTTTCGTTCCACCCGCAGCATGGAAATTTCCACTCTCGAAGGCAACAAGGGTGCACACGCTACACTATCGTGTAACTCGTTTCGCTTCTATCAGATATTGCGGATAAATATACGGACAGGTTGTCACCAGGGGCGCTCGCATCATTGCGGCAACGCGGCTGTGAGTGGTAAGAACGTGAGCGCGGTGAAATTGAATGCGAGACATCGCAGCCACGTGATGATATAACTTTTATTTCTTCGTGCGTGTGTGCACAGTCTGCGCGATAAAGCTGATAGATGAATCATGCCGCTCGCTGGCGTTGCGGCGTGAGCACTGCTCCTTGGAAAGCGCAAACGCGGTGGGTGGACCCGATCTTCGGCGCGGGCGTCTGTCAATCAAACTGATTGACGCGTGAACTCGGGTACAAACTCGTTGATTCTGAGAAGGCCCCAGTTCAACTCGCGACTGCCATGGTGCCGGTGTGACTGTCAAAGGTTTCATGCGGAGGACGCTAAGCAGCAGCTTCTTTGCATATAAAATAATTTGGTCAGCCTTTACTACTTGTGCAAGGCTGGAGCCATAGAGGAGCTTGTGATCACCTAACTTCTTCCAGCGTTTTAAGTCGGTCGTCTGCTCGGTATACGCTTCGAAGAACGCATCAGCTCCGTCCTAATTTTGATTATACTAATTAGGCAGGACTTAATTACCAAACTATTGAATAGTTTTGCCTTGACTGGTAAGGTTTTAATTAAAACGACAATTTACCTCGGGTGCAATTAGCATGACCTTGATTAGTATGCAACTAATTAACATAAACCTAATTCGCATGATCTTGATTAGCATCATGTTATTACCGTCTAATTAGGATCACTTTATTTAGCGTACTTATAATTAACGTCGCGTTAATTAGCCCTGGTATTAGTCAGCGCGGTCATAGCTTTACATGGCTTCATTAGCATGGTCTTAGTAAGGTATGGCATCATTAGCTCTATCTTAGCATGCCTTGGCTTAATTAGCTTGTTCATAGCATCTCTTGACTTATTTAGCTAGGTGTACCGCCCAGCCACTTAGCTAATTAGCCGGGCGCACGTCCTCGGGCAGCGAGCACACCATGACGGGATGAAGAGGGCGCGCGCCAGTCGAGCAACGCGCAAGAATGTGCAGGCTGACCATGATGATTGTACACGTGGCCTCGGGTTTAGCTACGGTCGTGATATTGTAAGGTGCTCGGCCGGAACTAATCTCAGAGGCCACCGTGCTAATTATTCTAAAGGATACTTAGTACAGACATTAAAAGCTTCAAAACGAATTTAAACAGCCCCTGCCTTTAAAAAATATCATCAGTAAACCTTTCTGGCACTTTTATTGCATGGGTGCACTTGCTGCACTCAGTGGAACGACAAACAAATGAAAGAAGATGCCTCTGGTTTGAAAACACCGCCCAATTTTGTCGACCGTCCTTCACGTCGCCGCGTTCCATCGTAACCAATGGAACGCAGCGCGCGCTGAAGGGTGGATCTGACCTTTTCGTACTGTTGGCTCGTTCAAAAGGGGGGTGTCGCCAGAGCTCGGAAAGATCCCGAGTTTCGCCAAGCTCGGGCCATTCTGCATAGCGCCCCACAGATCCAGCTTTCACGGACATCGGCGTTTAGTTCGCGTGCCTTCCACCACGTGCCGCATGACTTTTATCTTTTGAATCTCGCGCGAAGTCAAGAGTTGCGTCAAGGCAAGAAAGAAAAGGAAAGAAACAAAAGAAAAAAGTTCAGAACACACAGCTTCACGACTAGGCGTGGCCTGCCGCGTTCGTTGCTAACGGCGACAAAGATAAGACCGGCGAGCTGCAACGTTAAAATGGCTAGTCACTCCCCGATCCTATGGCAACGACTCGTTTTACGCATCGGGAAAAAGAAAACGGTGCCCGACTGCACCGGGAATTTGGAAGGGCAGCCAAACGTACTCATTTATTCCCTTCGCATTTTTTTTACACCAAGTATGTTATGCCCGCCGTTTGTCCGGTTTGCGATGTAGAGAGGAAACCATGATCCTGCCGGGGCGGCCACGTCAAGCAAAATTAATAACAGCTGTGCCTAGTTAAACCAGTGTAACTATAGAAAAGCCTTATTAAGCCATGTTGAGCATTGTAAAACCTAATTAACTACGCATAACTAAGCTAATGAAATCACACCTCAAATAGCCCTAATTGAGCCGAGCTGAGATTCTCGTGTGCCTAGTAATGCCGAACTATGTAAGATGCGCCGAGCTTAGTCTAATACTAATTAAAACTGACTATAACTAGTGGTAGCTCGACTAATTAGCTAATTAAGCTTACCTTGACATGGGATGGAAGCTAATTGAGATCAAGCGACGAATTTGCAAGTTAGGCCAATTTATCTAATTAAGGTAAGTAAGGTACTTGGTGCTGTGATTGCCAAGTGATTCCCAATGAAACCCGATCGATACCTATCCGATACTCGTGAATCGCAAAGTGATGGCGTGAACACTTCGTGCATGGACGTGTGAATGAACGTGTGCCTAGTCAAGCCAGGACCAGGCGAGTGCCGACCAGCTCTGCTCTGCCCCAGCCTTACGCGACTCAGCGCAAGCTGCGCAAATTTTTTACCATGTTGAAAGGCTCGGCCGATGGCAGATCTTGAAGTAGTTGGCGCACATTTAATGACTTGACAGTCGAATGATAGCATTTCGCAATGTTTAGTTCTAGGTTACCTAGCTTGTAGCGCCTGCTTACTTTTCGTCCCCGTGTTTTCCGAGCTTTTTTCTACTGCTTAGGCTTCTCTGGATGCACAGAAAGCGGTTATACTTCTTATAATAACTGTTGGGGTTTTGCGTCCAAAGAACGCGATATGAATGTGAGAGATGCCATAATGGAGGGCCCCCGATAGTTAGACCACGTGGGGTTCTTTAACGTGCACCTAAATCTGAGCACATGGGCTTCTTGCATATTGCGTCCATCGAAATGCAGCCTCCGCGAACTAACATGGTGCTACCAAACGTGTGCTTCAAACTACAAAGTACGGCCGCGGCGGCGCATTTTCGATGGAGGCGAAAATGCTTGAGGCCCGTGTGCTTAGATTTAGGTGCACATTAAAGAACCCCCCGGGGGTCGAAATTTTGACAGCCCTCCACTGCGGAGTCTCTCATCATATGGTCGTTTTGGGACGTTGGACCCCAACAATTATTATGACTATTAAAGTAGAACTTAATCGTCCTGGAAGGTCTTGGCTCGCGGTACACACAAATCGGCGCATAGCACACATGATGACGCACGTGTGCTAGCACTACAGATTTGCCGGTCACCGGTTCCAAAAACACTACCTAAATATCATCATTCGGACGCCCTCTGGTATGATTTTTTCAATTAACGAAAATCAATAATAATAATAATAGTAATATCTGGGGTTTTACGTGACAAGACCACGATATGATAATGAGGCCCGCGGTATAGGATAACTCCGGAAATTTTGATCATTTGGCGTTCTTTAAGGTGCTTTGACATCGCACAGTACATGCCGTCCTCTACCATTTCGCCTCCATCGAAATGCGACCACCGCGGCCGGGATCGAACCTGCGCCTTTCAGGTCAGCAGCCGACCTCCATAGCCGCTATGCCGTCGCGGCGGCATATCTACAGTGTGTCCACAGCCACCATTGTCCCCCATGAAAAAAAAAAAAAAGAAAAAAAGCATGGAATAAAATTATAATAAAGAGTCTAAGGCAGGGAGCTACCATCTCTCCAATGCTATTCACCGCGTGTTAACAGGAGGTTTTCAGAGCGTTGGATTGCGGACAGCATGCGATAGCAGTTAAAGGAGAGTAGCTTAGTAACGTGCGATTCGCTTGTGATATTGCCATGTTTAGTAACTCGGGAAAACTATTGCAAATCACAATTACTGAATTAGACAGGGAAAGCAGAGCGGTGGGTCAGAAAATTAATGTGCAGAAAAATGAAGCAATGTTCAGCAGTCTCCGAAGAGAAGAGTGGTTTGCGATGCCTATCAAAACGCTGGAAGTGGTAAAGGAATACGTCTGTTTGGAAGGTATTGACCGCAGATACGAACCATGAGAATGAAGTAACCAAAAGTATAAGAATGTTGTAGTGTGCATTTGGCACGTATTCTGAGATAATTATTGGCAGTTTACCACTATCTCTCAAAGAAAAGGGAATGGTAGTTTACCACTATCTCTCAATCGGAAGGCTAGATCCGCCGGCAACCTACATCATCCTAATCCTAATCCTAACTATCTGTCAAGGGAATGCAGCGAGAAGACAAGATAACTTGTGGCAATTGAAAGTAACATCGGGGATTCCAACAGAAGGCAAGAGCGCGAACGGGAGGCATAAAGTTAAATGGGCAGGTGAGATTCAGAAGCTTCCGGGGCTAACGTGGGCGCCGCCTGCACAGGACCGGGTTGATTGGAGAAACATGGGAGGGGCATGTATCCTACAATTAGCGTACTCATGTTGCTGGTGATGATGATGATGATGACACACTTGTGCAACGTGAATGCGAATATATCATTTCACGATTCGTACACAGTCGCATATATATATATATATATATATATATATATATATATATATATATTGCCACGCGCGTTTCTTTCACTGTATTCGATTTCCGCCCACAAAGACTATCAGCAGTACTCGGCGCAGACCGCGCCTTATTGTTCCAGAAGCTTCTCGCTTGTAGTAGATCGTTCTGTTAAGATTGCACGCAAGACGCTAACACTCAAGATTATTCCATCGCTTCCGCGACGACTAGTGATAAGGCTAGAATGTTCGACGCGTGCGTTATAAAAGCCGGCGCGCTCCAACGATCTCCAGTTGATCGACGGCCGACGCTCCGTTCGTCGCTATCAGTGCCAGTGCTTATTGCTGTAATCTGACTTTCCGTTTACCGGCCACAAGTTCGGCCTAATAAACAGTTTCATCTTGAACATTACCGACTGCTGCTTGGGTCAACGTCACGACCACGTGACAATATATATATATATATATATATATATATGTTTATATATATATATACACGTATTGGTACAGCAACAAAAGTGTGTCAAGAGGCCAACCAGGTTTCGCCTTAGCGTTTTTAGTGAGTGTAACACGTGCTTAGATTTTATTTATTTATTTATTTATTTATTTATTTATTTATCTCAAATGCACTAAATCGCTTGGGCATTCTAGAGGGGAGTAGGGTACATATGTGTACAACAATAGGAAGAATACCGATGTTTCAGCGAACACTTTCAAAAAAAATTTAAAGGTTAGCTGTTGGATATTGTACAATTCTAGCTCGTCAGCTGGTCGACGAGAAGAGGTGGAAATTACTCCACAAAAAATTGAAAGGAAGAGTCCACTAACTAACGAAAATTTACTAATTTTGATCTGAATTGAATTATCGCCCACATTTCCATTCGCAATACTTAGCCGTGGAGTTCGCAAGGCGACCTGGAACTAATTCGTATGATGCCACTAGTTTCGAGATATTTCCTAATTCCCGAACATTACAGAGAAAGGCGCTGCCATCCGAATTATATTCCTAACAAAACGTCCTGTCATGTACTGAAGCCCAAAATAAGCCTAACACGATGTATTTCTTCGACACTGATCTTCATGCTCCTTAGCCTAAGTGCGCATATCGTGTGCCAGCCACAGTGCGTCGTAACATCGCACAATTGACACTGCTCAACACGGCGTCATACAGACCTCGAACAGCCGATGGGTCTCACCGGTCGATATTGTAAAAAAAACAAAAAACAAAAAATACGGCTCAATTACTTAGTTTTCGCGTAGACTATAGCTTGCTGAACAAGATCACACGTAAGGACATCTATCCCTAGCCACTAGTAGACAATGCCGCGACTGCCGGCATAGAGCACAGTTTTGTTTTCTTTTTTCTCTATTCGTTGGACCTGCACTCCGGCTGCTTGCAGCCCCGATGGCTGAACTTCACCACCGCAAACCAGCCTTCGTTAGATCCGATGGTTTATATGAATTAATGGTGACGCGATTCGGGCCGTGCAACGCGCTTGCAACATTTGAACGCATGATCGGCATCCTTCGCGGCTTCTAGTGGCAGACGAATCTAGCTCTACTACCTGGATGGTACTCTGATCTTTTCAGAGGCTTTGCGACCCATCTACAAAAGCTCGAAGCTGTCGTCACTAGTCTCAGCTCTAATGGCATTGAGGTAAACTTAAAGAAATGTTGCTTTGGCGTATACGAAAGCTGCTTATTCTGTGCCGTCTTCTTCCGAGATGGCGTCCTTCCGGATCCCACGACACTTCGTACTGCTGCTACGTTTCCTAAGCTGACAACGAAATACCTTCGCAGCTTTCTATGCCTTCGATTTTAATTTACGCGTTTCATTCGCAGCTCCCCGCAATTATAGCGCATTTCACTGACCTCCGCAGCGGCCGCGACCTTTGAGTGAAGTTACATGCAGCGATGCATCCAGAAAACTCCGATGTATTCTTACGTCGCCTACAATCTTGCGACATTTTGAGTTGATAAGACGACCGGAAGGCGAAATAAATTTACATTTCTATGTACACTTTATGTCACTCAATTTACATTATATGGGGCAACGCTCGGGTAACGTACGGTTACTCACCGATACGATACCCAGAGCTTCGCCCACTCGTCATGATTCACATTATGCAGATGCGTGGAACCTTTTTTCTGTTCGTTCAACCTGCGCTCCGGCTACTGGTAGTCCCGATGGCTGAACTTGACCACTGCAAACCAGCCTTCGTCAGACCCGACTTTATATGAATTCACTGACGCGATTCGCGCTGTGCAACGCTCTTGCAACATTTGAACGCATGATCGACATCCTTCGCCGCTTCAAGAGGTAGACGCATCTCTGCTACCTGGATGGTACTGTGATCTTTTCAGACGACTTTTAGACCCATCTACAACAGGTCGAAGCTGTCGTTACTGTGGCCTCAGCTCTAGTGTTAATTTGGCAGACGAAAGCTGCTTATTCTGAGCCGTCTTCTTCTGAGATGGCGTCCTTCCGGATTCCAAGTATACTTCGTGCTGTTGCTGCTTTTCATAAACGGACAATGAAATACCTTCACACATTTCTATGCATTTGATTTTATTTTAGATGTTTCATATCATTCGCAGCTTGCCCAAAATTATAGCTGCTTTGAGCGACCTCCGACGCAGCCGCGACCTTTGAGCGAAGTCACATGCGGCGATGCATCCAGCAAACTCCGATGCATAATTACGTCGCCTCCGATTTTGCGACATTTTGATTTGCTCACCCCATATGAGAGCGAGAGAGAGAGAGAGAGGGAGAGAAGTTTATTATGACAGAAAAGCTGAGAGCACCCAAGATGAAATTCACAGGGACACTAGCGGCGTTGTCTTCGGCGTTGTGCTTGCCCAGCGTAAACGCGGATTTCACGAGTTAGTTGTTGCTTATGCCCACCATGCACCTACCAAAGCACGCATGAGCATACATAAAGTACGGTTGAACCCCGTAACCCCTCATCCCACCCCTGCATCCGCCAATCAATACACATTCTAGCGGCGGTCTTCTTGTCCACCTACGACGCGTTCCCGCTGCAGCCGTCACCGACATGCCCTGTGCAGCGGCGCAAAAACCCCTGCATTGCTTCCCTTATGGACTTCTTGCGTGAAGCAACGTCACCTACCATCCCTGAGAAATAAGCCATCAAACACACTATTTCATTCTTCGTGACAGTTGATCTACTATCCCAACTGCCTCTATGATGGACGCAAGTGGCTCTTATTCCGCGCCATCTACGTTGACATATGTGCCACCTTCAACGCTGACTCACAGTGTGCGCACTTTCCTCCAGCTCTGCTACTATCAACGCAGAATTTACCGCTTCTTCTACCGCTACATTTGTTACGTCGAGCAGAGCCGCACGAATCCCCCCTTACCGTTTTCCTGCTCCGTAACAACCACTAACTTGCCTTCTCCGCCCCTTGGACTACGCCGGCGTTGATTTGTATGGACTTCTTTCCATCACTCCTGCTACCAAATGATAGATGATTTTCGCCATCGATTACGCGCTAAGCAGAGACTTCACCATTGGCATCTTCATCGGCTAGCAATGTTGCCTCTCATTTCACACCACGTCATTCTACAGCACGGCGCACTACGTGAGCCGTGCATCGTCCGAAGGACGTGTATTTCTGTCGGTCGTCGTCAAGCAATTCTAGAGGAATGCAAGGTCTTTCACCACACCACCACATCTTACAATCATAAAACGAATGGTTTAACAGAAACATTTAATCGAACATCAGGTGATATTCTGACAATGTACGTCACTTCCGGTTACTAAGACTGGACCCGTGTCATTCTCTTCGTGACGTACGCACAAAACACTGCTACGCAGACCACTACTGGACTCTCTCCTGTCTTCTACCTACAAGGACTCGAGCCCTCCTGCACGTTATGCGCAATAACTCCTTGCCACGCTTATGTGAGTGAGTCGACGGCAGTTCCCAAGCTACTAATTCGCTGAAGAGGGTCGCCAGGGAGCCAGATCTAACGCCACTGTAGGCAAGCAGCGTCAAATACACCAACGAGATGTCTCGAAGCCTTTTAGCGTCGTATGCCCGTGACCGACTTGTGTGGCGCTGGATTCCTTGAGCTAGCCCGGTGTTGGCTAGCCCCGGTTGGCCAACGAAACCTCTTTCGAAGTACCGCGGCCCGTACCGTATGGTCTAGCAAGCCTCGTACTTGATCTTCGCCGTCAAGCCACTTGATCTTTCTTCTATTCTATACTCCATCTCAGAAGTACCTTGCAGCACTGTGGAAACTGCAGGGCTTGTTAGCCAATAGGAAAGGCGAAAACCCCCTCGAGACGTGTTCATCCGCGTCGCGTCGTCTGCTCGTCGTCTCTTTGGCGTAGGCTCGCCTACCTTGTCGATACTTACTCCGTCTACTTAGTACAAAATGCAAAAAACCGCTGCGGGAACGCCACCTCGCCGTTTCTTTATGTTCAGAAACCCACTCGTGCAGGGCGTGTTCGCTGGCGTTTGTGAGAAACGCGGTTCTTTTTATAACAGCGTTCATATTGGCGTTTTCACCGAGTTCTTTTTGTCAGCATGGTCGACGCCCTTTCAGCAGCAATCATGTACCATTCTTGAGTGGAACAGCAAATCATTGGCACAGAAAACAATATAGACATTCAGGGTGTTTCGCATCGTCAACGCATCGCGGACGCTAATGTTGTGGCGACATCTGCTCAGTTAACATCGAACCACTTTTACGGCTTGGCATCGCCTCAGTAGTCCTAGCAGCACCAAAACAAACGAGCGGTATAAATAATTGCGAAAGAAGATACCTGATTATTTGCCCTCAGCGTTAGATTAGACTAAGCGATGACAGATTATGCCACTTATTTCTGGCTGTCCGGACAGGGAGCCAGTAAAAAGCACGAATTCGGATCGAAGCGGGTGGTCTGGGGTGTATGGGGGGCTGCCATGTTGCTGTACGTCATCGCGGTTAGGGTGGTTATTACGGTTACCAGCCGGTAATCTCTTCATTATTTCACAAATTTCGAAGTGCATGCGTGAAGGGCCTAACGTGCCACGTATCGCCGTAACGCGTCATGCGAGAAGCACAGCTAAAGCACTTGCACCTCGTTGATAATGAGAGTTAAGCTCGGGACTACATTACGTGCTGCGCAAGGACACTGCCTGTTACTCCTCGTAGCTTCGGCAGTGCTGCAAGGTAATTGTGAGATGGGGTATAATAATAAAAAATATCGAGGCATCAGATTGTGCAATGGACCTAGGTGATTCCCCGAGAGATCGAACATGCATGTCCGGTCGATATCTGTAAGCCGCGATGAGGTAGACCAAGCATTTCTTGAGGAAACTAAAACGATTAATATGTTGAACAGGTACGTCCACCTTTCTTGCAGGCTTTCTTGCAGGCTGCAAGCTGTGCACGCATAGCCCTTTAGAGAGCGGAAGCAGCCCAACCCCGCACAGGCTAGAGACAAATAAATCTGAGAATACATTTTTGCTGAAGACAGGCTACCAGAGTGAAATTTCGCTGCAGCAAAATAATTAGTACTGTAGATTTACGCACAATGCAAGCTGATAACAACCATCAAAGGCACTGAAGTGAGAACACACAGCAAATGTTACTTTGGCCCTTTATGTCTCATTAACAAAGAAAATGACATTTTATATCGAAACCGTGCATTGACTGACATAAGCACTCTTCAGTAAAAAAAATTTTCCCTAAAAGTGACGCCAAGTTTGTTTTTTTTTTTGAAAATGGGCTTTTTTTCAAAAAACTTGGTTTTTAAACTATTTCTTTCTTTTTTTACGCTGCTTGTAGGAAAGCGATCTCTCGCAGAAATATTTCAAATGCTTTTTTTCTATATGTGATACAGTTTTGAAGTTTCTGTGTAAAATAACAAACGGGCGAAGACGCATCAAACTTAGCAAACATTTTCGATTTGGGCCGTGTATACCATTTTTTTTACATTTTTTTACCCTTGGTGGACATCATCAAAAAACCATGGATGTAATTCACAGTATTCCCTATTAAAATGAACACCAAAAATTTTCGACGCAATGTTTATAGTTCGCATTAAATTCGGCGAAAAAATCCAAAAATATTGCGGCGAGAAAAAAGAAGACGCCCGCGCCACCACCTTCAAATATTTGTTTCGCGCGCTCGGAGCGTTCTTTGGAAATAAAATTGTCGGTTCCCTGCACTTTGAATATGCCGGCACATCATATAAAAATCCCAGACAAAACAAAAATATCGACCGGACATGCATGTTCGATCTTTCGTGGAATCACCCACCTGCCTTACTATCTCTGTGCCGTGGTATTCTGCCCGTAATTCTCCAGGATGGCTCTGTTTCGGAAGGGAAGTAAACAGAGAGAGTTAGAACACCGCACGCAAAGCTTGCAGGCATTGCGGGCGTAGCGTTAGCGTTCGTCACTTAACGGGAGCCCGCAAGAGGCTAGCGTACGACGCATGCGCAACGCAAACGCAAAGCTTCGTGTACGCTGTTCTAAAACTCTCTAAAAGCGGCACTGCTTGCAGAAGCAGAGAACGCTGCTGATGTAGAAAGAAAAGAAGACGATTCGGCAACGCAAGCTTTGCGCTGGTTCTGCCATTGCTGGTCAGTCTCCAATAGTATAATGCTTATTTAAAACGCTTCATTACACTATCAATAGCTTCTCTCATGCTTTCCTTGGATTCAATATGTGTTGCCTTATTGAGGCTGTGGTTAACTGAAATAGGCCCTTGGTTCCCCTTCCTTTGTTGTTTAGATAATGGGTTGCGTAATAAGAAATACTAAAACATGATAGCGAAGGACATCCTCGACTACAGCAGAACTTCATGGCATCAAAGAAGCTGTCCTATATATCTTGCGTCAAACGCCGAACCGATGGGTGGTCTTCACCGACTCCAAGGGAGCGCTGCAGATACTGTTCAACCTCTTAAAGAAAACAAATCATCACCCGATTTCATTCGATATAGCGTACTTGCACCACTTGGCTGTTACCACAGGTAACTTAATCACATTTCAGTGGATACCAGCTCATTGCGGTATTCTGGCCAACGAAAAAGAGGATGAAGCGGCACGCAAAGGACTTCAAAACCGAAATTACAGGCGAACCTATTTTACCAAATCTGATGCTTCCCAACTGGCTAAGAGACTTGCTTCCGAAGAAAACAAGAGGCTCTGGAACCTTTCGACACATCATTATGATTTCCTCTACTCTATCGACCCACATCTAAGAACAAGACTCCCATGCAGAATTCCTCGACATCTGGAAACTTTGTACCATCGTCTTCGACTGAACAGTGCTTATGGAAACAGCTTACGGCACCGCGTTGGTCAAACCGAAAGTCCATACTGCAATAACTGTGGCTGAATAGAAAGTGTCGAACATATTTTATTTGAGTGGCGAGCGTATGCCGATGAGCGTGCGCTCTATGAACATTCCATGCATATGCTGACCCGAAGAACTTTATCAATTGACTGCGTTTTGGGCCCTTTACCCTGCGCCACGCAACAGAGGCATCCTATGAAACTATTATTCAGATATTTAGAGAGCATCGGTCAGGTCGACAAACTTTAATGGCACCTTGAAAGCACGTAATAAGTCACTCTCAGCACACGTCCCCGCCCAAGAGACAAAAAACTCAGTCTGTGTTTTTACCTTTTTTTTAATTCTATTTTAACTTTTTTATTTTTTTTCTATCTCTCTCTCTCCCTTTGTGTCTTTCAGTCCCCAATCCCCTTCCCCACGCAGAGTAGCAAGTCAGCGATTTACACACGCCGGCTAAATTCTCTGCCTTTCAATAAAGAGCTCTCTCTCTCTAAAACATGAGAACTTTACTTGCTCCATATCTAGAAGCGAAACGGGCTCTGTAGAAAAGATTCTGGGTGCAACGCTTTAGCGAAAAAACAAGAAACTAAATCTTCAGCAATGACGCACTAGTAATATTAATTGCTGGAACTTTACACGCCAAAACTACGATATGTTTATGAGGCGCGCCGTAGAGGAGGTCTAGACTGGAAAACCGATGTCCTACAGCACGCGCTTAGAGCTTAGCGGGCGTCTCCCATTCCCTGTCGCGGCAGAAGAGTGTGCCGGAAATTTCGACCACCTGGGGTTCTTTAACGTGAATTTACGTCTACGTACAGCATCAAAATCCAAGTACTAGTGGATTTTCGCCTCGTTCGAAAAGGCTAGAGCCGCGGCCACGATCAAACCGGTGCCCTTCGGGTCGGCAGCCGAGCACCGTAACCACTGACAGCAATTCTGTTAAAAAAAAAAAAAAAAAAAAAAAAAAAAAAAAAAAAAAAAAAAAAAAAAACAAACAAACCAACTTCTGCGATTCCAACCCGTGCCACATTCACTGCACGTGAGTCGCCAGCACAGGCGCTTAACCATCTAGGCCACAACGCACACCGGTCGCGGAGCGGTAAAATGTGCCTTATCAAGATACAATGGTCGAAGACGGGAGTCGACGACGCGACTGTGTTGTAGAAAACTTCATTTTGGAACGTGTTTTTCTTCACACAGAAACATGATTGCGGTCTCAAATGAAAGCATCGTCTCCGTACTACTCAGATCTCCGAGAAATTTGCAGGATTCCGTCTAGTTTTTTTCAGACGGCCCGTTTTTGTCCCGAAAAACGAAGCGTGATTTCGGCCGCTTCCATAGGACCCCATTGTTTAAACTTTAGTCGTCGTGGGAACAGAATGTGAAGCCCCGATGTTAACGATGCTGCATTTGTTAAATGCGTTACAGCTTCTAGAAGGTGGCCCTTTAAGAAGTTTTGGAAATTGCGCCTCTACGATTTTTTATCGTCGAAAAATGACCCTGTCCCATTGAAAACGTGAGAGCTTCCAGCCGTGGCCGCTAGGAGCGCTGATCATCCAATGTCCCCGAAAGCTGGATCTGGTTCTGAAGAACAGGTCTTACGAATGATCAGCAAGTCGCCGCCCTCACATGTACGCCACGCTCTTGCACGAGTACTTCTGACACATCTTTCGGTGTTCGATTTCACACAAGGTGACATGGAGACTTCACTACCGCGTTCTCGTGCATATCACAGAATTGACACCGGGTCGGCACACCCCATTCGGCAAAAACCTCGCCGCGTGTCTTCGACAGAAAGGAAGGTTATAGCAGAGCAGGTGACCGACATGTCACGGAAGGGTGTTTTCCAAGAGTAATCTAGTCCGTGGGCAGCACCTGTGATCATAGTAAGGGAGAAGGATGGATCATGGCGGTTCTGTATTGACTATAGAAAACTAGACGCTAGAAGAGCCAGGGTAGGGGCCAGTTGGTTGTACATAGTGTACACTTTTGTGCGCTACAAGTAAACAATATCGACGAAGAAAATGAAACGGGACAACACAAGCGCGAACTAACTGTTTAGTTTCACAGGATCATGACAAAATATATACACACAAAGAAAGAGAACACAAAAAAACCAAAAAACACACATGCATAAGAACTTTATCAAGAGAGGATCTATGCTTAATCCGGCCCCCCACGTATCTCGAGGTCTGTTAGCCTCCTTGCCTTGAAGGAATGACACTTCCGTTTGTGTTAGTGATAGTGAAGGAGCGCTAACACAGGTGTCAACGCCGGCGCGGTGCATCGCGAAGGCTTCGATTGTCTCCCTTTCTTTTGAGCTATGACATCGTGAAACAATCGTTGTGCTATCAAATTTTGGATGACATTGACACCTGTTGCAATGAGTAGCCATGTTTCCGGGGTGAGAAATTTAATCCAAAATCGGGGCAGACACTTTCGAAGAAAGTGTAGATATCTATCAGAGATCTAAAGCAATCATGAGAGATGCTGGCATGAACCTGCGTAAGTGGCAAACAAATGATACGCGGCTGCAAGAAGTGTTTGATCGGAACGAAGAGCAAATCGATGGGCCACAGAAAACCTCTGTTTTAGGCATGCAATGGGACACAACAAATGACCACTTGGAACTCTCGCCAAGTTCTCTGCTTCAGCACGTGACTAAAGCCAAAGGTGACACGAAACTGAGAACTGCTTCTAGAGTTTTCGATCCCCTTGGCATATTCTCTCCATTCACGGTGACAGCAAAGCTGTTGTTTCAACGATTGTGGGTTTTGAAAAGTCCTTGAGGTGAAGACCTGCCTGAAGAGATAAAGACGCACTGGAAAGAATGGAGCTCCCAAGTTATCCAACTCCCTTCTGTGAAGATCCCGCGATGTGTAAGAGAGTTCACGAAAGCGGAGGTAGTGTCGCATGAGCTTCATGTCTTCTCTGACGCCAGCTTGAAAGCCTTCGGGGCTTGCGCTTATTTGAGAACGGTCGACACCCTTGGCAACGTGTCGACGTCACTAGTAGCAGCGAAATCACGATTAGCGTCAATAAAAGCAATTACGCTGCCAAGACTAGAGCTGGTGGCCGCAGTCGTAGGAACAAGGCTAATGAAGTATATACAGTTGTCGTGGGATTCAAAGTTTACTCATTGTGTCATGTGGGCGGACTCCATGATTGTGCTGAGTTGGATACGTGGCGAGCAGGACAAGTTAGCCTAATTTGTCAGAAATAGAGTGAGAGAGATTGTAGACACCACTGGACTAGATGCGTGGTGGTATTGTCGAGGCGAGCACAATCTAGCCGACTTATTAACTCGAGGGGATGTCTGTACAAGCCTTGCGTGAGAACAGTGCCTGGTGGAAGGGTCCTACATGGCTACATGGCTGTATCAGCCAAGATCAACATGGCCTACAGAACCAGGAGGATTTCCTACTTCTAACAAAAACGACGCGTCATCGTGCGAACCGCAAAGCGTCATTCTTCACGCACGACCACAAGAGGAAATATTGATTGACATCACGAAGTTTAGCAGTCTGCAAAAGCTACTGCGCGTCACAGCTTGGATCTTCCGATTTGTGAATCGAAGTCGCAGATGCCCTATAGTGAATTCGGCCACAATATCAGCAGAAGAAATAGTCAACCCCGAAAAGTTTTAGATTGGTCGCGTCCAACGAGAGGCTTTCTTTACGGACATACCGCAGATACTGAACGGAAAAGCTCCTCATAAACGCTCCGTTTTGAGACTTTCACCCTTTCATTGATGAGACTGGACATCTTCGACTTGGAGGGCGACTGGAACAGATGGTTGCTACATATGAAGAGAAGCATCCCATTATTTTACCAAGACGCAACCACCTCACGGTGTTGGTAATTATGGAGGCGCACTGCAGAGCGTTACATGGAGGCGTTTCGAGTACCATGGTACAAGTTCGCCAGCGCTTCTGGATTATTTGTGCTCGTCAGGAAATTAAACGAGTCATAAACACGTGTTTTCTGGGCCAGAGGCATAGCACGAATCCAGCGAAAGTGCAATATGCACCACTGCCACTCGATCGACTTGTCTCTGCAAGGCCGTTTGAAGTAACTGGGATCGACTTTGCAGGACCCCTTCATATAAAGCAGAGGGCTCTCGCTGACACAACCTGCAAAGAATACATTTTGTTGTTCACCTGCGCTACCACTCGAGCAGTGCATCTGGAAATGATGAACGGGCTTTCAACTGAAACCTTCCTTCTGGCATTCCGACGATTCCTTGCTCGAAGAGGAGTGCCACTGACGCTATATTCGGACAACGCATTGACCTTCAAAAAGGCTTCACGAGACCTGAAAGCAGTATGCGAGGTCATGAAAAGCTCTCCTTTTTGCGTCCTTCCTTGCTATGCACCGCATACAGTGGAAGTTCATTGTGCCAGGAGCGTCTTGGTGGGTAGGATGGTGGGAGAGGCTAGTTCGGTCAATCAAGTGTTCGCTACGCAAAGTGCTTGGAAAGAGCTACCCCAACAGTGAAGAGACTGAGACGGTACTACTTGAAGTGGAAGCAGTTATCAATTCACGACCTTTGACCTATTCCTATACTAACGCAGCAGAACCTTACTAAGAAGTTGAGATATCGTCAACAACTGCTTGACCACCTGTGGATACAATGGAGAAAGGAGTACCTATTGGAGCTGCGCGCCCTTCATCGCTATCCATCACGTACAAGAAAGGACACAGAAGTGGACGACATCGTTCTTGTCGAGCAGCCCTGCGTTTCAAGGTGCATCTGGCCGCTTGGACATGTGGTAGAAGTTTTTCCTGGTCAAGACGGTGTAGTACGGGCCTTTCGAGTCAAGACACAAGACGGCAACATTATGCGGAGACCAGCACAGAAGATCTACAAGCTCGAGATAGCCTGCAACTTTTTTGGGCGAGAGGATGAAGAAAAAGAATAGACGTGCGCAGCCTAGGACTGCGAGAGAACACGAGGAAGTTATGAATCCTAAGGGCAAGATGGCTCCGTGTCTGATTTCTCAGCGCTAGCGCATAGTTTTCTTACACAGGGTATTGGCAGATACCCATGCACCCAAGCAACAAAGGGAAAACGGTCTTCCTGACACCTGACGGCCTTTATGAATTTAATGTTATGCCGCTCGGTCTTTGTAACGCGCCAGCAACGTTCCAACGATTTGTGGACACTATACTTCGTGGACTTAAATGGGAAATTTGTTTGTGCTACCTAGATGATGTGGTGATTTTCGGCAGCACACTGAACGAGCATAACAGACGTGTCGGTCTTGTTCTGGATTGTGTAGAAAAGGCCGGCTTAATCCTAAACTCGAAGAAGTGTCGTTTCGGTGAAAGGGAGACTTTAGCACTCGTACATCTCGTTGAAAGAAACGGCGTGAGGCCAGACCCACGAAAGATCGAGGCCGTCAGCTCTTTCGAACCACCAAAGTCGGTGCGGGAGTTGAAGAGCTTCTTGGGCGTATGCTCATATTTTCGTCGTTTCGTTCCAAGGTTCGCCGACGTGGTGCATCCCCTAACATGTCTTCTCCAAAAAGACATCCCTTCCAACTGGACTTCGGCTTGCGACAATGCGTTCCGCCAGCTAAAGTTTCTACTGACATCGGGGCCCATACTGCGTCACTTCGATGCGTCCTCGCCGACGGAAGTGCACGCTGATGCTTGTGGCATCGGCATCGGTGCCGTACTAGTGCAGCGTCATCAAGGAGCTGAGCACGCAATAGCTTATGCCAGTCGCTCTGTCAATAAGGCTGAGCGCAACTATACCGTGGCGGAACAAGAATGCTTGGCAGCTGTTTTCGCGGTACACAGATTTCGACCTTATATATATGGGCGCCCGTTCACTATCGTTACTGACCACCACGCTTTATGCTGGCTGGTGAATCTTCGTGACACGAGTGGTCGACTGGCACGTTGGGCTCTCCGACTTCAGGAGTACGACTTCGTCATCTCTTACAAGTCTGGACGCCGCCACGCAGATGCCGACTGTCTCTCCCGCCTTCCTCTGACGACGACGGAGTGTGATGACAGTTTTGATGACTCTTTTGCACCCATTTCTTCCACATCCCCAGACTTGACTACTTTCATGGAAGAACAAAAAAACTGATATTAGTTTGGAGCCATTCTTTGTCACTTCGTCGCGTCCTAGAACCAACAGCCGCTTTTGTGTCCGTGACGGCCTTCTCTACAAGACCAATTATTTGGCTAAAGGCACACGCTTCCCTCTGGTCGTGCCACAGAGTCTACAATTAGACATACTGAGAGCCATGCACGACGATGCGACAGCTGGTGATCTGGGGTTTATCAGAGCTTTGAATGGGACACAAGAGCGCTTTTACTGGCCCAGAATGCGAGACACAGTCAAGAACTATGTCGCAAGTTGCGAACAGTGTCAACGCTACAAGGGCCCTTCGACTCCTCCGCCGGGTCTCCTCCAACCACTGCCACCACCTCATCTACCATTTGAACAAGTCGGTATCGATATTTTGGGCCCATTTCCACGATCATATCTAACAACAATCGATGGGCGATAGTATGCGTCGACCACCTGACTCGTTACGCAGAAACGGCGGCCATACCATCCTCGACAGCTGCGTGCGTAGCCATGTTTTTGCTTAGATTCGTCATTCTTCGGCATGGTCCACCCCGTGTGGTAATCAGTGATCGTGGTCGTCAGTTCGTCGCGGACGCCGTCGAAGAACTGGTTCGTCTGTGCAATTCGCATTTCAGCCATTCATCGCCTTATCACCCTCAGACGAATGGGCTGGTAGAACGTACGAACAGAACTCTAACATGTTGGCCATGTACGTATCACCCGACCACAAGGACTGAGACGACGTTCTTCCCTTTGTAACTTACGCCTATAATATCGCAAAGCTCGAGACGACCGATTACAGTCCTTTTTACCTCCTTTACGCACGTCCACCGTTAAGCTGCATCGACACTATTACACCGTTTGACTTCCTAGCGACTACTTTGTCTCCAAGAAGCCCGGCGTATTGCTCGTCTTCGTACTGTGGCATCGCAACACCGATCGAAGGAACGCTATGACAGCCGCCATCAGCCTGTTGCATACTGCAAAGGTGGTTGTGGACTTTCCAACGTAAACGGGGCCTATGCGAGAAGTTTCTACCCCAGCACATGGGCCCATTCGTCACTGTTGATCGCTTGAGCGATTTGACGTACGTGGTAGCACGCCTGACATCAGCTGTTCGTCGGTCAAGCCGGACCCAGCTGGTACATGTTGCGCGTGTTAAGCGTTTTCACCCTGACCATCCTCAGTGATTCAGACTCGCCCAGCGGGCTTCGTCTGGGCGCCGGGGAATGCAATGGATATGAGTCGAGGAAGGAGAAGAGGAAGATGAACTGGTGAAGCCTACCGACACCATCATTACCCGACCATCAACCTCGCCCTGTAAATAAACATAATACAACCGTCCCCGTAACAATATGTAAGGAAACAAACACAGTCACCAGAGCCATGGGCGAGAGCACAGAGTGGCTGCTTACCAATGGCTAGGTAAGTGGAGAGTGGAAGCAAAGAATAACACGCACCACCGGCGGTATCTGTCGCCCAGATTGACGCCATCGTTTGATCTTGAAAAGCGAGGTTGCGGGCGTGGGACCTTCCCGCTGTTAGAGGTGCTCATGCTTTGTTGATGATGATAGTCAGTAAAAGTGGCCGACATTCCTGGAAATTTTTTTCCTCTTTCATTTTTTCTAATTTCCCGGGATAGTGGTTACGGACACCGGCGGCGGACGACTACCCCACTATCACGGCCGTTGTGATCGAATAACAGCTTTCCTAGTAAAACAGAGAATGTTGCCGGCGTAAATAAAGGCGCCTGCATGCTACTCTATATAGACCTTTGCAGATTGCTCCCTGGGCGCCGCCATAGTCCTCTCTGGGCTGCGCTAAACCGGCGTGACCTCCCCAAAAATGCACTGTCGTGGCTGTGACGCCAGCTATTGTACTCCCGTGCGCAGCCCAACATAGCGGCGTTTTTTCTCTCCTGTGAAAACGTGTATAGGGGAAGAGGATTGAGGACAGAAAGGCTCTAGGAGGAGCAGGGCAGGCAAAGAGAGACAAAAAAGAGAAAATATTATGATCGTACATGTCTCCACGTAATGGTGATGATGTGAGTTATGTTACAGTTTATCAATTACCTTCCGTACAGTACACATTCATTGCTCAGAGATGCATGCAGAAGACAAAATTATAAGGGAAAAGACGCTAACATGGAACATGTTGGCAAAATTTCTGGAGGCGTATATGGCAGAAAAAATGCAGTAATATTATTAATCATCGAACACCTTCGACAAACGCATTTGCTTAATATCTTAGCCATATTTGGTATTAAAACAAGAAGCGATACTCGAATAATATTTTTTTTCTGACAAACCATACTCAGACGACATTCTTCAAAATTCCAAAGGCTCCCGCGTGACAATTTGCTTTTCATATTCTAGCACTTCACTGTTTTCAATGCCAGGAATTAGCACGACTTTTTTCCCGTTTGGCGAAGAATGACCCGTATATCAGAGTTCACGACAGACACCCGCCACGTCAAAGGCGGCGACAACGAGGTGCACACTCGGCTTACGCACAGCGGTAGACTATCATGAGTTGATCATGAGCGTCTACTCGCCTGGACCTTCGACTGCGTTCGGGAACTCACCAAGGGAGGAGTGCTGTGGTGGCCGCAACTAAAGCGACAACAGGCCAGGCGAAGAAGATGGGGCAGTTCGTCTCTCCTAACCGGTTTTACCCTTGCCTACTCAACTCCCTCACCCCGTGGGGAAGGCGAGGGCGAGGAGAGTGAGGAGAAACGAATAAAGAAGTCAGTTGAGAGCAAGTTGAGAGTTGGGATTCACACCACCCGGTTGTTTTTTTTACCGCGTGCACAGGGGTGCAAACATGCTAAAGCAAAGAAGTGGGCGAAGGAACTAAACTTTTCTCATGTCACCGTCGCAGCTATGCGTGACGATGTGCAGCACTTTGCAAAAAGCTAGAAAACTCGGCTACTTCGACAACAGGCTCAGATCAAATTAGTGTAGTTCCAACTAGAATAATTTCATCTAAGCCTGTTGTCGAAGTCGGCTGCGATTGTAGCCGATGCTCTATTGTCTTGCCTGCATGGTGTAGCGGAACTGTGGTAACTTTGGGTCACCGATAATTGCACGTCACTCTAATGCGATCTGACGCCACTGAAATAACTTTTGTTATTTGTATATGCTTCCTATACAGTGAAGTCCTTGTCAGTCGCGCTACCGATGGGTCTCGAGCGCGAGATTGAGCATTTAGGCACACTTTGGAAGCAAATTAAAGTATAAAGTTGAAAACACTTGTAACAATACCGGTTTTAGCGAGATATCGTTTATAACAATGAGAAGCTGCTGCAACGTCGGCTTCTGCGTGTTTTCTATGGTGAAATAACCCGCTTGCAGCTATGCCCGCATGCCACATTGCCGGTTATAACAATGAATTCTGGCTGTTGGGTGTCCGTGCTAAGAGGTAATGGAACGTGAAATCTTTGAAAAGAAAGAAGACAACGAGAAATACAAGCTGCTGAACCCTTTCCCACAACCACAACGTCCCACAGCACTCCTTTTGAGTCACGGTATGCTTCACCGCAGAGCGTTATGGCATTGCAGCAAAGCTCACTTTTGAAATCCACTACGGTGCGGGAGCGGCGGTGGCTTCTGACATGTAACTTGAGTAGAAAAGAAAGTTAAGACTTCGGCGAGTTTCAGCGTCCAAAACTTCATACATTAGCTCTATGGGGTTTGTGGCAGTCCCATGAAAGCGTCTGAATTTCCAAGCATGTCCGAAAAATCGGCAACATTGTGATGCTTATCACTGATGTCTGTTGGCATATCCAACCTAATATAGTTTTCTCGCAACAGCCTGCCGTCCGGCTATTTTAATTTCTTTCGTGCAACCCGTTGATAGCAATTATCGGTTATAACAACCCAGGTAGCCCATATGGTCTACAAAACTTTTTTTAGAAATAAATGGGATAAAACAGATTCTAAACCATTTTCGACGCTTTAAAAACGTCACAGAAAAGCCGTTTTATACCTGTTATTGGGAACGTCTTGAAAACAAACTTTTTAATACCATTTTTGTCTCCAACGTCTTGTAAACAAATATTTCAAGACGTTTGTCGGATTCTAAACCATTTACGACGTTTTAAAAACGTCACAAAAAAAGCCGTGTTATATCTGTTTTTCGTCACGTCTACAAAACGCATTTTTAAAGACCTTTTTTTTTCTGAGACGTCCTGTAAAGAGATATTTCAAGACGTTCGTCTTGTTCTTAACCATTTTGGACGTTTTAAAAAAGGGCACTATTCCGACCCGGTGAGAATAAGCGAAAGCTTATTCTGACCCGGTGAAAATAACGAAACGCTATTTTCACCCAACTTGGCTTGGATCTGTGAAACATTTGCGGCTTTTCGAGAACGATGGGTCAGGCAACCACATGCGAGTTTTCGTTATGAAGGCTTATTTTTTTGCGTGTTTGTGATCAGCTGTACCCAAGTTTTACGTAATTTGTGCTGGAGGAGTGTTGATTGCGGTGTTCTTGCGGCGGGCGCGGACACTGTTATTGTGCCTATCGTTGCCCGCGTGCTTTATTAACGCGGATGATGTTTGCAGCGCCTGAACTTGCGCTGTCACTACGTGCTTCAGCGTTATTTTGATCGTTGATATTAGATTTTTTTTCGTGTGCGGTGTCAGCGTTGTAGTAATCCTTTCGTTGTACTAATTTTACTGTGCGTGAAAGTATGTTTTTCACTGTACTTGACCATATGCTTCGGCAACCTGCTTTTTATTGTTTTGTCGCGTATTCGTCGTATGTATCAATGAATGAATGAATGGCGTTTCAGCCACTTTATTGGTTTACGAGGCCGATTTTTTCTCTCGATTAAGCCATGCAAGCGTTACACGATTTAATTTCGATTGGGATCCTGATCACGATTGCAAAATACAGAAGCGAGTCGTCCAAATCAAATCGAAAGTGCCGGTATGGCACTACTCAAGCCTCATACAGCCGCACGATCGATAGTTTTACATAAAGAAATGTTCGACGCCTAGATATGTACGTGTGGTTCGCACCCTCCAGGTTCCCTTGCCCACAGATGCCTTTTGTTCGGCGTGAAATCGCACCCTTGTAAGCTATAAACAAGCTAGTATCAATCCCCTTGAGAGATTAAAAACCAGTTAGGTAATAATTATTTTTTTAGTGCAACAAGTGGAAAGCGCCCGTAAGAGAAAACTAATCGCCACGAGGATGCATAGATGCGTGAGCGACAGGCGGTTTGCCAACGTAAAGAAATCTGGGATTGGAAAGCAAACATGAATAGCCGGAGAAGAAAAAAAATTGTATCCTCGTGGGATGACAGTACTTGTTGGGCAAAAAAAAGCATTTAAAAGGTGGCGACCTTATTAAACATTTAGATAATGCCGTACAAGAGCATAATTGAACGTTTAGGACTTCCATCGTTGGGTAGCGCACAAATTGACACAAGACAAAGCGAAGAGGACAGGACAGGCGCTGGTCTAACAACTGAAATTTTTATTTGAAAAAAATACACATATATATATGCAGAAAAAAACAAACGAAAACCCTGCACCACACCAGATTACAGTCGATCAATGAAACGGATTTCTTGTTCCGATAATGAAATAGATGGCTGACTAATGCAATGGCTATCACACTTCGCCATGTGGTATGCCTCAGTTATTTCCCGTGCGCGTTGATTATGATGGCGATTGATGATTGAGGTTTGTGCAAACGAAGGCGTGCAACCGCAATCACGGCAATGGCTGGCGAGGTGAGATGAGACCCCACCCTTCAAAGAATTGTCATGCTCGCGCAGCCTGAGGTATTGACACATCTGGCAGTCTGTCCGATGTAGACACTGCCGCACGTGCAAGGAATTCTATATACCACCCCGGAAGAACACGCGGTGTACTTCTTAACGTGCTTGACTGCGCAAGCAGTCAAGGACGAATTCCTTGCACGTGCGGCAGTGTCTACATCGGACAGACTGCCAGATGTGTCAATATCAGGCTGCGCGAGCATGACAATTCTTTAAAGGGTGGGGTCTCATCTCACCTCGCCAGCCATTGCCGTGATTGCGGTTGCACGCCTTCGTTTGCGCAAACCTCAATCATCAATCGCCATCATAATCAACGCGCACGGGAAATAACTGAGGCATACCACATGGCGAAGTGTGATAGCCATTGCATTAGTCAGCCATCTATTTCATTATCGGAACAAGAAATCCGTTTCATTGATCGACTGTAATCTGGTGTGGTGCAGGGTTTTTGTTAGTTTTTTTCTGCATATATATATGTGTATTTTTTCAAATAAAAATTTCAGTTGTTAGACCAGCGCCTGTCCTGTCCTCTTCTTCGCTTTGTCTTGTGTCAATTTGTGCGCTACCCAACGATGGATAAGTTCCAACTCGCCCGCCTCTCAGTGCTACTACAGTTAAGGACTTATTTGCAGTGCTTTACATGTATATCATTGACCCTAAGTTAATTAATGGACAAAGTGGTCTAGCTTTCGTGTCATTGTGAGTGAACAAACGACAGTTAACTGGTTCTAACTGCCTTTTACCATAATGCCTAATCAGCTCATTCTCCAAAGTAATATCTAAAGCTGACCCAGGATTTCTTTCCATATAAGTCGACCTTTCCTTCCTAGCCAATTGAATGCTGTACGGTGGTTAGTTTCTCTTATGAGCCAGATGTAATTGAACACTCGATGTTTCTTCTTCTTTAATGAAGTTGTTCTTTTTAGCGTTGTTTGTGCAAGCCAAGTGTCCTATCTTAGAACCACTAAAGCATCTTGCCCTAATACGACAACACAAGGGTTGGTGCCCTTGGCCACATCTGCAGCATGTGGGCCTGCTTTATAGTCCGGCTGCTGTCTTACGAGACAACGCAGCTTCCTGGCAAGACTTGTTCCTTTGTTTCCAGTTGGTGTCGAGGTGGACTCTGTGGAGCTGTATTCTACATACCTAAGTCCTTCCCAAGTGACGATGCCCATTTTGCCAGTAGAGTTCCCTCATGGCTGGTTGTTCCTGACACCATGAAAGCATTGCTGCGGCGTGCCCTTTGGCCGCTTTCATGGCTTTGATGAAGGTGGAAGCTTTCTTCCATGTTAAATCATTGCCATCTTCAGTTTCCTAGCAACTAGCATCAGCTGCTCCCACAGTGGACACACTACTAGTTGATAGCTATGTGCCTAATGCAAAATTGCCGTACATGCACTTTATTGCCAACAAATCTTGATTACCTTGTATGCACTTATGGGTGCCATATTTATCTGTGACAGCACACTGTGCCTGGTCTGTGATGCTTCACGAGGACCAACTTCAGCTGTTCACATTTTTCTTTCCGGGAGTATCAGCAAACGTCAAATTGCATAGCATCAGGTGGCACTGTTTTCCAAGCAATTTGATTAACTTACCACTGTTTTGCTTTTCAGTGAAAGTATTTACGCAAACAAATGTATTGAAAAGTTCAAAATAGATTTCCAGATTACTCTTTAATGCACAGTAATGATAGCTTTTGTACTTTCTCTGCATACGGAATAGTGACACTATTCCACTTGTCCGCATCCACTGTTGCTCAATATCCCATCCTCCCCTCCACATCTTAAATACCAGGCGGATGACTGTTTTTTCAGCGGAAGTATGCCACAACAACAACAGTAAGGAAAAAGACACGCACTCCCGTGTCCTGTTCAGTTTCAAAACTACTTAATGTTGCTGCCAGAATTCTAGGGAAGAATGCCCGCCAAGTACGCAGCACACGTATCTGCCTTCTGATGAGTACCTGGAGAATCTTGGTGTTGCATGCCCGGTCCATTTCTACTTCGCCTTGCATTGGAGTACTTAATATATGAAATTAATGTCTAATAACAATCCACTTCTGAAAGCTGGATTGCCACATGCACTGACCTGCAAGTGAAAGATGCGCTTTAATTTGATTGTGCTTCACATCACTGCAGGTAGCAGCCGAAGTGCATTGTCATTTAATGTATGGCAGACGCTGCGTGTTCTCACAATAGATTTATTGTTGTCCTCTCCAGGAAGAGTTCCCAGTGCACCTGAAAAGCACTGGGCTCAGTGAACCTCTTCATGGAAATATTTCTCAAAGTAAAGCTACTATTAACTGAGCAATGAGGTCCAGCTGTTTCCAAACCTGCCCATCCTCTACAGCTTGAAAAAATTGAGATCAAGACCACGGGTTGCGCTCTACACATTACCATATTGCTTTTCCGCATCACACTTTTCGTCTACATTAACAAACTTATTTGCCTATTTCTCATTTTCTGCCTTTTGAAGCGCTGAGTGCATTGTCTAGAAGCACGTGTGCATGGAGACCACCTACAAAGATACTTCTAACAGAACTTAGCTTGTATTAGCGCGATACATATACGGAAGAAACACGACACAGACATAAAGATAAAGGTGGGCGCTAACAGGCCTACCTTCAATATGTCTTATTCCATTATTTGTCTACCATTCTGCCAAATTACGAATGCACCTTCACTCTTGCCTTCTTGCTGGATGAATTTGTAAAAATAATAAATTTTGTGTTTCATTCACAGTAAGTACAAAAAAAGTTGGTTTCCTCCATCTCATACCTGCCAGCTTCAAAATAGGATGTGAGTCTTGTGTGCCTTAAAATAAAGCGATGTTCATACCCTGGTTTCCTCTGTGGCTTCGTTGATACCAAGGGTGCATGCATATTCCTGTACTGCTCTAGCCATTTATGAAACACAGTAAAGAAAAACACGTTCTCTACGGTAAAGGTACATTCCAGCAGGAAGTAGAGGTTAGGTGACAAATTGCTGATAGGGTTCTTTTCAACAATGAACATAGCTATGTGGTTATGTCAGCAGAGAAGCAGATAAAACCAGAGACCAAGGTGAGAAGCAATATTGCATCCACGCCGTCCTCGATATAATTATTTCCTTTTGTTATGACTGATTTCTCCAGTCATTCTTTAGCATGTGTCTCTGCTAAGGAATCTTAAACACGATAGTGGCAAAACATTCTGTGGCAAGTTAGGGCTGTTCTTGCTGGGTCACACTTAGCAGATGTCTTAATTTGTAGGCTGCATTCGTATGGACTGGATTAAACCATACATTTCTTTATGAGAAAGAAATTGACTAGCACCATGAAGAAAAGATGGGGTGAAAATGACAGACACAACATATATGTGTCTGTTGCCTTCTCTGTATTTCATCTACAGCGCTGTTTGATTCCTCCCTAGAAAAAGCCGCATTCAGTAGCACACCTGCAGTGTGTGCTACCACGCACATTCCAAACATAGGAGCAGAAGCTCCAAATCTGGTATGAAAAAGAAAATGAGTATACCACTCTTGCCAGAAAGTAAGATTTCCAAATGCTACGTATTTGGTGAAAAACTTTAAATATACCTTTCTGAGATAAACGGATTTGCAGAGAACTGCAGGATTAGTACTGTTAAATTTAATTAGTACTGCAGATGATTTTAAGTATGGTCACATATGCATAGTGTGCACATACATTTTCACTGCACAACAAGAGTTATTGCAATGAAGCCACGAAGTTTTTATTTATTTATTTTATTTATTTTTACATACTGCAGCCCTGTGAGAGGGCTATTGCAGGAGTGGGGTTATACAATGCAGAAAATAATAGAACAGACAAAATCATACAACGTAAATCACAAGAAAAACCATTAGCAACAATAGAGTAACGAAGTATCTGTTATACATAAACATTTTCAACAACCTTAGCCACAAAATCTGTCAGCGGGAGTGAACGAATGTCGCCAGGTATAGAATTCCATAATTCAATAGTGCGGGGAAAAAACTATACATAAATGTGTCAGTGCGTGCAAAAAATGTAGCGAGATTAAGTTCGTGGAACTTTCGCGTAGAGGAAGGTTTGGCAAAGGATAGACAAGCTGAGTTTGAAATGCGATATGTCTTGTTGATTAAGTTGTGCAAAAATTTTAATGACTCTAAGTCACGAAGTACCGAGAGAGGTTCTAGCTCTAGTTCATGCAAAGCTGACGAGGGTGAGAAGTAGCGGTCGTACCTGCGAAAAATGAAACGCACAGCTTTCTTTTGAATTGCTTCCAGTTTTAGTATGTCGCATTGTCTATAAGGTGACCAGACCGTGGAGGCATAATCAATGATGGCGCGAACAAGAGATTTATACATTAGAAGTTTTATATCCATGGGAGCATTCTGCATTGTTCGACGTAGATACCCTAGCTGTTTTAAGGCTTTAGAACATGTTAAGGCAATGTCAGTAGACCATGAAAGATCATGAGTAAATGTGACACCAAGATATTTATACTGCATAACCCTGGTTAAAGAGGAACCGTTGAAAGAGTATGTTGCGACAACCGGAGTTACTTTCTTGGTAAAGGACCAAACAACAGTTTTTTTGAAATTAATATTCATTTTCCACTTTTTGAAACCAAACGCAAAAGGACTTGAAAGAATCGTTCAAACGCTTCTGGTCAGCTCTGGAAATAATCACGTCATATAAAGCGCAGTCGTCTGCGTAACGGCGAATGTTCGAGGAGACATTTTCTGGCAGATCATTGATGTAGATTAAAAATAATAAGGAGCCCAGGACAGACCCCTGTGGAACCCCAGAACCTACATCCAGAACTGCTGACTTTGTGGAACTGAAGTCGACAAACTGAGAGCGATTAAGAAGAAAACTAGCAATCCAACCGACCAGACGTGAATTTTTCAGGATGATGTGTAGTTTATGCAAAAGATGAGAATGCAGTACCGTGTCAAATGCCTTGGATAAATGAATAAAAAGTGCGTCGATTTGATTGCCCTGGTCTAAATGATAAGCAATGTCGTGAGTGAATTCGGTTAGTTGTGTGATTGTGCTGAAACCACCTCTGAAGCCGTGCTGAGCATTAGTTAGAATATGGTTTGACTCAAGGAAATCCATTGTGTGTTTGTAAATTATATGCTCCAACATTTTGCATGAATAGGGAGTTAAAGAAATTGGTCTATAATTACTTATGTCAGTCTTGCTCCCTGATTTATACAAAGGTATTACTCTTGCAAGCTCCCAAGATGAAGGAACGGTACTAGTTTCCAAAGATTTCTCAAACGCAATAGCAAGGTAACGAGATGTCCATTGGGAATAACGCCGTAGAAAAGAGTTCGGAACATCATCTGAACCACTAGATTTTTTTTACGTCTAGTTTTAAAATCAAATTGAGAACACCATTAACACTAATTGTAATGTCTTCAATGGCATGATCTGAATTCATATCAAAAACCGGATATGACTGGGAATCACGCGCGTAGACAGAATGGAAATATTCGTTGAATGCATTCGATATGCGCACAGGGTCATTTACACTTTCACCGTTTATAGTAAATGAAGACGCAGAATCAGTAACGGTCATGACTGAGCGCCAAAATTTTCGCGGGTTATTTCTTAGCAGCGCCGATACCTCGACACCATAAAAGAAGTCCCTGGCGAGCTTTGTCTTCTGCTTAAAGGGCCCCTCACCAGGCCCCATAACAAATTTTTTTATACGCTGGCAGTTGTTGTGTGTCCGATGAGGAGCATTATGCCACAAGAATTTTTTCAATCGGTGCATTAGGCGCTGAGAAAACCGATATTTTGATGCGGCGCGAAACCATGATGCGAGGAGGTGAGCTCGAAACCCTTGCCGCTCGCCCCGCGTAGCCTTCGCAAGCCAAATCTCTTCCCTACCTTCTCCGGCATGCGGGCGAGGGCAACACGTCATGGCACGCAGTCACGTGTGCATGACGTGGGCGAGCAAGCCCAGCCCCCGAGCACGCGTGCGGCGTTGTTTTGTCGACCAGTGTTATTTTGTGGTCTATTGCCTGTTTCTGCGGGATGGATGCCTCGGTGCGCGTTCGTTTCACTTTTCACTGGCACGAGAGTGGCGGTATCATGAGCCAGTGCCGCATTTACGTTTACTTGGACGCGGTAGAATAAATTAGCATAATGAGTGCTCGAACGCGCCAGAACATTACTTTCGTTTTCAGGGCTGGCGTCTGCTCGATGCGCTAACCGCGGGGACACGAACGCATGCGAAACGGAGGCACATTAGCCCCGCATATCGCTGCAATTCACTGAACAAAAATGAAAAAAGACGCACACATTCCCTTTGTGCGTCTCATTATTTCTCTCAAGTTTTATTCATCTATTCAAGCAACAAATTCCACAAACTACACATGTCGCGTCAAATAATTTTCGCAGTGTCACGTGCTACTGCTGTCGACGTCAGTGCACAGCCGTCTACGTAGGCGACCGACATCACAGCACTGCCATCTGCGTAGGGCCATTCCGCCGTGTACGTCATCCCCTCATTCTCTACGCGCGAGGACGCGAAAGTAAGGGCAAGCAGCATTCAGCTTGAAATTAGACCAATTTCCGCGGCGCGTAGCGTTCCAAAATTTGGCAGACGTGATCGTGAACGCTCAATGTATGAATTGCGCTCGTCAGCTCAAAACTGTCAAACCTGGTGAGGGGCCCTTTAAGTTGCTCCTTGGCGGACGTAAATATGGCATTGGCATTGGGGTCATTACTGCATTTAGAGCGCCTGAGACGCCTAACTCGGCGAGATAACTGCAATATCTCTCTGTTCATCCAAGGAATGGCGCGATTTCTTTTTTTGTTTTTAATGGGAACGAAGCGATGAATACATAAATGTGCAAGGTTCTCAAACTGTCTAACAAGTGCGTTTACGTCACAGCCTTTGCTTAGCAAAACGAATGGTCCGTAATTTTCAGATAAAGTTTCAAGAATGGATGTATCATCAGAGCGATTGAAGTCGAAAATCTGTAAATATTAAATTGCAGCTTTATACCTAGACAGATATTTTATGCAAGACGTACATTACACACTGCAAATGAAAGAAGTTGTGCAAGGCATACAAGCGATACTTCGCTGCATAATATATTATATATGTATAGCTGTAAAGCCCATGTGACAATTATAACTGTAGTTTAAGACTGCCGAGAACACAATATATGATTTGATTGTTGGTTTTGCCTGGGTGTGTAGAACTAGACCCACGAAAATGTGATCGGCGCAGGCCGCGCCGGAATGTTTGAGAAATTTAGATTGCTTTAGACCAGGTAGTCAAACTGTCTGGCCTTGGGGAACCCCAACGACTTTTCGAGAGTGCCGCGCAACCCCTAACAATTTTTCTTGAGCATGAAGACAATCGAAATCGGGGCGCGGGGAGCTGATATCACTGTTGATGTAGAACGCCCGATAATGCACTTGCGATTCCCTGTGTCCCCGTTGCGTAAAACGCCCGCCTCTTATACACTGCATGCTTCAAGAGCCGCGCAGCATGAACAGTGTGTTCACGCAAACGAAGCGCCGGAGGTACAGAGGCCTGTTTTATTTTTTGCAATACCAAAGGCATAAAGCTAAGCCTAAATGCTCGAAGCGACGCGTCTTACGTGTACCAAAGCGCTCGTTGCGCGTTTTGATTACAAAACCAACATACAGCAGTGGCAAATCATCGTGTAGGAAAGCTGCCATAGTCGCCGACGCGCCATGAGCCACGAATAAAACGCCGAGGGGCTCGTTAATGTCGTTTGGTCTAGCTAGAACACTCACGAATCACGGGCATGCATTACCAGCGCTACCGGCGATCTGCGCGTTCTGTCGCCACGGGTCCGCGAATGCGGCGTGCGATGGTTTCGTTAAATGCAAAATGCAATGCAGATTTGCTTGTCTAAATTAAAATTCTAGCTGCTTATGAGGAAGCAGGTTGCACTATTCTGGCTGCTCGCGGATGTCCTGGGTTTCGCGGAACTCTGGGGTTTAGCGAAACCCAGTTTGAGAACCCATCTATTTTAGAGCTATCTGCGTGCACGACACGAGTAGTCGAGTTCATTCTGTAGCTAAGCCTCCGCGATAACGTTCAATCACTCGATCATGTTAAAAAGACGGTGCGTTCCACCGGCGATTAGATTATCGGTGGCCATGATGGCCGATAAATTGCGAGTGTACAATGATCGAGTGAACTTGGTTTTCTGGGCACAAGTCTGCTCAATTGAGAGTTTCTTCTTTAACAGCTGGTCTTATTGCCACCTTCGTCATAACCTCGGGGCAACAAATGACTTAGATCGCCAGATGAGAAGCGGTTCTGAATGCTGCAGGGTTCGTACTGTGACTGAACGCAAAGCGTGTGAACTTGCATGAGCTCTTCCTAGGTATACTTCCACATGTGAGACCTAGTGCCTCTCTCGGTATATATGCTCACGGCAAACATGCACGTTTTACCGCAAAACAAATTTCCATCGAACCCTTTTTTTCCTTTGCTCTAACTGTTGTATCGCCGCCGGATACACCGTCCGGCGGAGACAAAATGCCCGACACCACACTAACCTCTCCACTCCTCCTTTGTATCCTCCTCACCCTCCCTTCATGTTCCCATCACCTTGCTATACTATATCATGGCTATGCTTTACCATCTCCCCTCCTCCTTTCCATACTCACCCTCACATGCCTTCTTCTCACCCTCACTCCCTTTCCCTCCCCTTTCTATACTATACTATACATCAGAAAGATTTCATTCATTGTTTTAGATGCGAAGCATCTTATGCTCGGGAGCTTTGTCCGTCCCACGTCCCCCCGTCCCGTGTCCCGCGTCCGGCCACTTTCATGAAGTAGGGAAGCACCCATTATGCGAACCAGAACACTGTAGTAATATGAAGGCCGTCAACCACTACTACAGTCATCAGAGTCATGGCCGAGAGCACAGAGAGGCTGCTTAGCAATGGCTAGGCATATGGTGTCTGTCGCCCAGGTCGACCCCATTCCTTAATCTTGCTTGCATGTGTTTGGAGGGGGCTTAGTCCGTCCCTTCTTCCCGCGTCCCGCACCACCACAGCGCGTCCCCTCCCCCTCTCTCTCCTACGCTCACCCCCTTTCTCTCCTCTAGGAATCCTCTACTCTACGGAGCGGCCCCCGCGTCCCCTCCCCTATCCTCTCCTACGCTCACTCCCTTTCTCTGCTCTAGGAATCACCTACTCTATGGAGCGGCACCGGCGTCCCACATCTCCACAGAGTATGCGCGTCTATGTGAACGAAGAGTCACACAACAATCCCTACAAGACGGAAAAGATGCGTTTCCCAGACGATTGTGGTTACAGTTCGACGTTCCCACAACGGGGAAGCTCGCTCGACTTCACTCCCAACCTCGCAATCAGCGAGGCTAAACGCGGCTATAGCACTGTTAAACAGCCGGTCCCTAAACGCACACGCCAGAGACATCGAACGTGATCGCGTCCTAACCAAAGCGGACATCCTGTGCCTCACAGAAACGTGGAACGCCCCAAGACCAACGATCAACGGCTACGAAGCGATCGTCAAAGGCCATCTCTACGCAAAAGCCTTAGATCTACAACCTACCGGCCAAGAAAACAACGGAGAGCACTCGGCCGTTACAATCTACTTTGACAACCACAACGCCATAGTCATGACAATGTATCTCGCACCCAACATCTCCAGAGAGAACGTCGAACGTTACCTAGAGAAGGCCATGGCACAGTACACAAATACATACAGCCGCACACTCTTCGTACTTGCGGGTGACTTCAACGTGGATATAACGACGAACGACTGGCTCGTCCACCACATGATAGACGTGTACTCGTTGCGCCGCATTTCCGACGACAGCATACAACCGACAAGCATAAGGGGAACGGGCACAGACCTCATCTTCGCAAACTTCACAATGAAAACTCTTCAAAAGCAATCCCTGACGCTACACTTCACCGATCACAAGGCCGTCGTCTTCAAAGCGCCCCGTGCACCGACGCAAGGAATCGCACACGTTCCCTAAATAAACACGCAACCACCACATTCTCCGTCTTCTCTTATACATTCCCATTTATCCTCTCAATAAAATTCCCGCTCAGGCTAACCATCTCTCCGCTGCTTCGCATCCACACATGCTTCCCTTTAGCGGGAGATGGGGAAATTTTTTTTATAGCAATCACCGAAATGAAATCAGCAGACAAGCATGAGAATATGTGATCAAGGAATGCACAGATAAGTACAGCTCATTGCAGGAGCAGTGCAGAGACAGGCTTGCGAGATAGTCTGGTGTGATGTAGCGGAGATGCCCTCTGCCCTCAAGAGCAACATTTGGCGGGGCAGTCTGAACTGTCCCCATTCTTTCTGATTTTCTCTATTTGCGGTGCGCACATATGATATGTGGTGTCTTAGGCAGCGGAAATTTAGGAACTTTTTACAGGACAGATGCTGGCTTTTTCGTTCAATGAGCCATTGAAGCTTTTTCGTCAAAATTGATCCCTCAATGGCAACCTAGCCAAAGCACTGCACTTTTTTCTAATTTTCCCCACTTGCGAATTACTAGCCCAGTGACGGGGAAGCAGACACAAGCGCGTAAGGGTATCTGCTTTCTGTCTAGCTTCACACGTCACTGGAGGGTTCACGTTGTTGTGCAAATAAAAATTATTATTATTATCTAATTATTATTACTACCCGCGGCCATATGTGATTTTAACCATTTGTCACTCATGTAAGTGATGGCTTGTTTTTTTTTATTTAGCAGAGCACATTTTGTATTCACGCTGCGATTCTATAATTGCCAATTGCGATTCTTAAACTCACAGCATCATCGGCTGTGCTCCCAAACAACTGGCTACCTGCTTGTAATATTCCGATACTAAAGAAA
>JALIZH010029875.1:0-23985 GCA_030522465.1 Rhipicephalus appendiculatus
ACAGACGAAATAAAAAACTGTTGCAACATAAAACAGACTTCTTGTTTTATTGAACACTCTAACCAGCACAACAACAATGTACATCGCGGTTGTATGCTTGCTTAGGAAAACGCATAAAAAGACACACGTTTTCATTTTTGTACAAAGAAAAAAAAAAACGGTTAGCTAACTTGAAGTTGTAACAGGCGCCACACAGCTGCATAATAATGTGTGAAAGTGCTATAGACCCACAATCATTCGCACTGTTTTTTTGTATTATTATTTCACAGACCGTACAAAAAATTGAGGAACTTCGAACTGCATTACAACCACATATTTCTGGAAATCTAATCACTTTCACCGTCGAAGCCACGATCCTCTATCACATGTGCTTTAAATTACGCAGAAGATTACTCAGGTTTATATAGGAAATGCGCACGCGCGGCATTACTCAGATTTATATAGGAAATGTGTACGCGTGTAGCTAGATTCTCGTATGCTAGATTCTCTTTTGGTACGTGAAACTCCACATAAAATGAAATTCGAGAAGTAATGTTCGTGGACTAGCGAGCATAAAGAAGGACGACTACTTACAGCCTCACTTACCTTTGTAAAAACTGTATTCCAACTGCAATTCAATGTTAACCGACGCAACAGAACAACCCACTTGCTACCACACAGTGCTATGAAGCAGACGCGCGAAGCCAGGCGTGGTGTTTCAACCACGGTGGTGGTTTCAACTGTAGCACAATCGTGCGCGTACAGTAACGTCGTAAAGATTGCCGTCATATCAGCGGTTCCCACGATGTAGCATCTGTTCCCCTTCTCGGGTCATCAAACCGCTGCTTCGCCGAAAACTACACTCCTAATTGACTGTCAAAGAAAAACGCCGTCTTGTAGGAGGCCATCTTGTACAGCCAACGAACAAAAGTGCACGACTGAAGGATCTGAAGCATTCCCGTTGATGCGATGGCAGCTGAGAGAAGTCAGGGCTGACCGTCCGACGTGTGGCCACCACCATTACACAATTTTAACTTCGCAACATCCAAGAAAGACACGACGGAAGCGACGAGCCGACGAGCCCACCCGGTCATGTTTGGTGCGCTGGTGACCGCACAGCGCGCGCTCCCACGGCAACGGAAAGAAATAAAAAAAGGGGGAGAGAGGAGTTGACTTGAAGGAAACGAAGGCGGTGGAAGCGAGGAGGTGTCTAGTCGTCGGTGTGAAATATTTTCGAGAGATGGCGCTCGTTTGTTTTTGCACAACGGATGCGCAAACTTCATTCAAAATGCATGGGATCCTATGGCGGTTTGCATGGGGGTGCGACCGAGTTTGCCGGGAGCGGTGGCGCCACCATACCGGTGCATGAGGCGGATAGTTTAACGAGGTTGCACTTCTTCACCAAAGTCCACAAAGAGAAGTCTACGCAACGTGATCGAGAAGAAAACCTGCTCAAAATGAGGCGCTGTCTGTCGCCTCCGAACTGCAGCATCGAAATATTGAACTCAACCATTCATTATGCCGTTTGATCACTGCGTCTCCGTAGCGGAACGATCATGCGTTCCGAACCTGAGGGCCGAATTTTGGTCGTTCTTATCAGGGGCGTAGGCAGAATTTTTTTTCTGGGGAGGGGGGGGTTCAACCATAGTTTGTATGTGTACGTCAGTGGCGTAGCCAGGGGGTGGCACACCGGGCCCGTGCCCCCCCCCCCCCCCAGAAATTTTTATTCGCCATGGCATACAGAGCGAAAAATGACCATTTCAAGGAGGTTCCCCCCACCCCCGAAAAAAAAATTTCTGGCTAAGCCCCTGGTGTGCGTGTATATATACGCAAGCAAAATTGAAAAATTTCGGGGATTTGAACCCCCCCCCCCTAGGCTACGCCCATGGTTTTTATTCAGCGATACTGTTTCCCACTTACAAGACTTTTTCTTTTTTTTTCTGGAAGCCTGAAATAGCTTACATTCAAGCAGAGTATTGAGAATGTTTCAAATAAAAAATCAATAATACACCGCCTGATCTTTAATAAAAGCGGCCACAACTCAATCGGTGGGATGCAAGAACTGCTAGCGTCTGCTTCTAATTAAGCGCCGTTCTAGGGGCGACCCGGGTGACCGACCAAACATAGAGCTGCCCAAGAATACTACGCAGAAGATCACGATGCTCGTATTGTTCCGTCTGCATGAGCTAAGCAACGAGTGTGAGCGTGCAGATAAATTATACAAAAATGCACACCGAAAACGCGCTGCTGGCTGTCGCTCGTAGGCGGGCGAAAGCGCGCGCCCCGCGCCAGTAGGGACCTTACGCGCCAGCGGGCCGCAGCGCCACCTGTGCGCCGTCATAGGCGGGGGGCGCCGTGCATGGCGCCGTGCTTTTCTCGCGTCGTCTGCTTACCTCTGGGCGGGCAAATGATTCCACCGCGCTCAGTTTTACCGCTGCAGTGTTTTCGGGCATATTTATTTAGTGTTTTAGACGTCTAGAAATTGATGAAATGATTCAGCGCTCTAATTTCACGTGTAATCTACAAGCGCCGACCACGCAGCCGATACAGAGTTCGATTTCGAGCGGCCATTTCTTGAGAGGTGGGCGCGCTTGTCAGGCGAAAAGTAGTTTAGAGGAATCCCTCCCGCAGACCAGCAGGTTGGAACAACCCTGCGTTTGACGCTCGCAGATTAGTTATACATTTTAGATTGTAATGCAGTAAAAGCTCGTTAATTCGAACTCGAAGGGCACTATAAAATTAAAGGGAGGGCGCTAGAATGAGCGGACATCGCGCCACACTGTGCGGATAGAAGGCAAAGAAGCTACCTTTGGACTCGTTATCACGAATTAGGCGATACCACACGTCTGTGGCGGGTTATTTCGTGAATTTAGTTCATGGAGCTCGGACAGCGAACAGAATTGTTTGATCAGTGAGTGATACGTCAGAAACGAGCAGCGACATGCATGCGATCGAAATATATGACGCTATATATTTACGCTCCACAACGTTCATTTAGCAGGACGTTGGGCCAGTTGGTGTTGCATAACGAAAGACAAAAAAAAAAAAAAAACAGCGCTTAAACGACGAGGACAGAGAAAAGACGATACACAATGCGCTGACAGCGCATTGTTTTACGTTTACTTAGATGGAAGTGTTAACGCAATCAAAATTAAATGTAATTAGCAAGTTGCATTTGCTTGCAGCTTGCCCAAGAGCTCCACCGCAGCGTCCGAATTCTTATCTGCGGAGAAATGCTGCTGATTTGTTGTTCTACATCTCTAGTAAATTTGGTTTGGCTTGGTTGTGCAACACATTAGCACCACTCTCGAATTGTGCGAGGAACGATGAAAGCCCGGGGGCTCTCAGTTCGAATTAACTTTTGCGGATACCGTTGTCGAAGCGCGTTCGAATTATACGGAGTTTTCCCCCATATAAATACGCAGGGCTGTGCAGGGACCAATGCGTCAGTGCGAATTAACCGTAAGTTCGAATTAACCGAGTTCGAATTAACGAGCATTTATTGTAGTACTTAAAAAGTGGAAGGCAATGCGGTAGAGGAATGCATTAAAGTACAAGACTGGTTGCTTGATACAAGTTTATTAGAAACAGCACATTAAAACATTACAAAACACAGGGATTCACCTTCTTGGCTTTATTCTGCGTAGCATGCTGGTTTAGCCCTTTCAGCAGAAAATGGACACGCGTACTGGTGTAGAACCCGAGAACCGATCTTGTGAAAGAAGCTGCATGCTCCCTGCAGCCAATTTGTGGCACATTGGACAAATGCATCCACGTGGAGCAATATGCCAATGTAAGTACAAGAACAACCGATCATCTGAATTAGTCTGGCTCTTTCCACTGCAGCGCTGCTGCTCATGACCCGTGTGTCACACCAGGCCGTTAAACACGCCAATGTGTTCACTTGTAGAAACCTCAACTTTTCTATTTAAACATGTACGAATTTTATATCTATGGGCCAAAATGCCTTTCGCAAAGTGCAGAATTCTCTTGCAGTGGCTTGTCGGCCCTTGGTATAACACGTGCCCACTTTTCAAGTTCATCCTTGCCGGCAGGTGCACGAAAGAGTCTTTCACCGCAAGCCTTGTATCCGCCGTCGCAACCTGGCACAAAGCACCATCTCTGCGTTTTTTTTTTCCTTTAAATTCTTATGAGCTAGCGCTTCAAAAATCGACAACATTCGCTGACGCTCTCTCCTTCAAGGAATCGGGAAGCGATAAGAAAACAGGCCGTACTTCATTGACAGCGACAGCTAACTTGCGCTGCTCCGTTACCTACGAGACACGAGCAACCCATGCTCACAGTCGGCATATAGTGCCTAGAATAGTATATTCTAGGCACTATAGTCGGCACATGCCAACCGCGCCTCTGACCGACCCGCCAAATTTCCCCCAGCGGCGAGAACGCGCAGTGGCGCCTCGCTAGGCAATGAGCGCGCCGCCACGGTCATCACACCTCCCCCATTCTAGCCACCCTAGTATGGCTACAGTGTACTAGAATAGGGGTAGTGGGCTCAGACACATGCGCCGCCTGAGGCACCTCAGGTTGCCTCCGAGTGATGGCGCCACAAGCACTTCCTCTTGAAAGATTATGCGGTTTCACAAGTTTCGTGACGGCGCTAGCCGGGCGTTGCGGGTTATTTTAGCGTACTGTCTAATTATAAAGAAGTTCTTGCTGTTCATGCGATGGGAATTCTGTCCATGCTCCTTCGCTTTTCTCGGCAAGAAATACAAGAGGAACACGCTGCCGCTATGATTGCAACGCTGGCTCGAGAGATGTCGGCTGCCTCCCCGAGAGCCGCGGTAACGTGATGGCTAGTCACCAAAATAATCAGCTTATAGTTTAGAGGAGCGCAATGTTTACAGCTGTGTACGCACATCTCTATCAGACAATTTCGAATGTTGTATGCGCCTGGAACCAGGCCCGTAGCCAAGAATTTTTTTCGTGGGGGGGGGGGGGGGGGGGGGGCACTTGCTGAAGGCCTTGAAAAGCACCCATTTTTATTATTTAATTTTGGTAAAACACATACATCCATCATAATTTCGGGGGGAAGGGGGTCGCCCCCCCCCCCCCTCCCTTCTGGCTACGGGCCTGCCTTGAACGCACGCTCGACGCCTTCCAAGCGTTGGCGGTAACCGTTGGTCTATCGACCGAACTCGCCAGTCATGTTGCGAAAGACGTTGCGCTTTTCGAGTAAGAAAACGCTTTACGTGGACGTGAAAGTGCACGTAGTCGGAAAAAAGAAGAAAATGCATCCACATCATCCGTTTTATTTGCGGGAAATTCCTTGAAAATTTAAACAAGCACAACGCCAGCTGTAGCAAAAATGGGCACATTCCAGCAAAGCTTTCTTGTGAGCGTACATTGCTTTATGAAAATATAAAATCACTTTACTTTAAAGTTTGATCGTTAATTCGTGCAAATTACTACGAACAGCATTGGCGTAAAAAATGATTCAAATTAGTACAAACAGCACTGGCCTAAAAAATTACACACAAGATATCCACCAAACGCAATAACATTCTAGGAACTGTTTACATTTCACAAATATAACAAAATTATGTGTTACAAAACGGTGCGACAGTACATAAAGCCAAGTTTTTCTTTGAACATTTACACGTCAAAAACATACACATCTTTGCAGTGAACACACTAAATTAACCGAATACTAATTAGTTCAAAAGTATGAATACATAATCATATACAGAAAGCCAAAATCAAGAAACACCAAATGCGCATCACGGCAATCAAGAAATATATTTTTGAAAACCAAAGGTACGATACCCTCTGTTCTTTCATTCTCTCTTAACATAGCAGGTGCTGCGTGGCAGCTGGGCCTTATTAAAGTCAAACCTCGGGGGCTTTTTTTTTTTTCTTTTTTTTTTTTTTTTTTTTGGTGTCCCCACCTACTTGGGGGAGATTTGGAAGGATCGTCGGAACGGCGTCTTCCGACAGCGTTGGCTTTCCGCGAGGAATGCGTACTTCTTTTGCCGTCGATGATGTGAATGTACTCCCTGATCACAAAATGCGGCTCAAAATGCCTTCGCACACTGCACACGTTGCGTCAAGCTTCTTATCCTCGCGGTGCAGGTTCTTCTCCCACTGTCTCCTTCTTTCTTCGTCTTGAGGGACGTTGAAAAGGGACGCCTTCGGCCAGTGGCGTAGCCAGGGGGTGGCACACCGGGCACGTGCCCCCCCCCCCCCCCCCCCCCCGACATTTTTTTTTTTTTTTTGCCATGGCATGCCGACTGTAAAATGACCATTTCAGGGCGGTGCACCCCCCGAAATCAAGGAGGTGCCCCCCCCCCCCGCGAAAAAAATTTCTGGCTATGCCCCGGCCTTCGGCACGCCTTTCGCGCGGCTGTAGCCAGTCCGGCACCCCGGCGCGAAACAGTGATCGTGCCGCTCAGTAGGCATACTTGCTCCTCATTTCTTGGCATGAGCACGTCAGCGGACAACGGAGACCACAGTCACGCAACCCACTGAATAAGACCAAAAATCTGGCAGCCTCGATTACCACGTGTGCAGCAAGCGAGCAGCAGAGGCAGAAGGATAGGAGCGCGCGAAACTTCAAGAGGAAACTGCTTCAGCGCCCCTGGCGGCTCTCAGAACCGGCAACATAAGCCGCTTCAGGGCGCCACCCGCACAGCATAGGGCAGAGAGCACACTACCCCATTCTAGTACACTGTAGTATGGCGGAGGCGGAGAGTTTGGCAACTGAACAGGTTCTAGAAGCGTTGGCCGAAACTGCATCACCGTAGGGCCAAGGCGCTGTTTCGTAGGGCAAAAGACCAATCGACGAGCTCAGTGCTACGTCAGGTCGGCGATCGCCGACTTGACGTCACTGCGCGTACAAGGAGGATGGGTCAGGTGTAGGAAAGCTGTAATATTCGGGAAACGTGATCGTCGCGGTCTACTGTACGAATTAGCGAGCTTGTTTGGGGGGTGTTAAAAAAAGTAGGAGCCTGTTGACGGGCCCTTTAAGAACAAGCCAGCCGCGTCCAGACGTTTTATCTGTTCCTAAAAACTTTGCCCCATCGAGTGATGGCAGCTTCTGTTCAGGGCATCGATGATGCATAAGGGCTATGGCACGCTTCACTATTTTAGTCTTAAGACTCAAGTGGTAGATGCTTTTTTTCTGGGTACGGGGCGCGTACATCCAACGCACGTGACCATTGTTAGAAAAGGTTAGTCTTAAGTCTAAAAACTTTATCGCATTGTCTGAAGTTCCTTCGTAAACGTGAGAGCCTTGCTGCACGCTTTGAATTGGCTAAAGATATCACCTGACACCAATTCTAGGTCCAAAGGTACAAATTTCTAGGTTCTAGGTCCAAATTCTAGGTCCTTCAGGGGCGCTATTTTGTAAGCGTTCTAGCATAGAGCGGCGAGGAGGATCGAACAAAAGGAGGAGGGAGAGCAAACAGCCAATAGGTGAGCTGGGGAATTCAGGAATGTATCCAGTGCATAAATAAATGCATAAATATTGTAACTGAACATCAATACTCAGAGGCATTGTTTCTGGAAGCTTGAGGTTGAAGAGCTCGGTGACCTTAACAGTTAACTTGTGTTAATGTCTTTACATAGCGCCAGGTGGTGTCGCAGTGGCGCTGGCCGCCACGCTGTTTAAACCAATGCTTCTAGTATTAGTATGGTCCCTATTTTATGGACCACAGTATTAGCAGTATTAGTGTACTTGTAAAATTCAAACGGCGCGATAATTCGAACCGTTACCCAGTTGTCAAAATAGGGCAGCAATCGAGAAGAGGTCCGCGCTTTCCCGACAACGAAAGGGCGTTTCTGCCATAGAGTTAATATAACAGACTCTAGAGGAAAAGCTGGGCCGCTAAAGCTATAACCATGTGAGCAGTGACATCTTGGAACGTTTCACTGTTGCCATTACAGTACTATACAGAAGCGCTAAATATGGCTTTTGAAAACACTCAAATTCTCGCAATAAAAATAGTAAACAAGCGTGTTTACGTATTATAAACGAACGGAAATGGTTTGATGTTAATATCGACTACTTTTAGGAAAGATACAACAGCCATTTGTGCCATTTACTGCTCGCGGAAAGGAGCGTTTGCAGGTTTGTTTACTAGATGGCGCCATCATCCTTGTATCGTGTTAACATTTCTGAGCGTTGCCGCGCAGCGTGCGGCCGATTGCGCCGGCTTTCTTGCGTGCATGTTTTCTGTTGTCACGAGCTAAAAACGCGACTTTATGTGACAGTCTCTTAACTGCGATGCAATACATAGTTTTCATTGACGTCACCGTGGTCGCCATATTGGAGTCCACGCTGGTTGAGATGCTGCGTGAACTTTTGCTCGAACGCGTGGAGCAAGTAACCGTGACATCCGATTAGTGCCGGTGCCCCCTTGCGTTCCTTTGTGTTCACCCTTGGCGCTGCTGGCGAACAGAAGAAAGCGGGGAGAGCACAAAAGAACGCGGGGACCGAACGACTGTTATGTTCTCCCCTGCACTGACACTCTCTAATGCGATAAGAAGTCACGATGGCCGCCATGTTGGTGCACTTAGCGCAGAGAACCTGTCTGTGACGTCACGTGAAAACTATGTATAGAGAGCCATGAAACAAGAAAAAATGCCAGGGGTTATTGCAGCATGCAGTGGCGAGTGCGAGTGAACGTCACCCGAAACCTGAGTATCGTTCCATCATGGCGGCTCCCGAGCGGTTATAGGTTTTAATGCATGGGCCCTATGGGGAGCTTTTCCTCTAGAGTCAGTATATTAACTCTATGGTTTCTGCTCTCATTTATGGAGCGGCATCCCCAGTTAGCCTTACGCGCTAGCGAGCTCACCCACGAGTACACAGCAGCGGACAGGCGTCAGCTGTGGGGCGGTAGAGAGATGCGCGAGAAACCCACTCCTCCGGCCCCACCGCTTACGTTTCGATCCAATCCGAGTCGTCCGCGGAGACTGTTTTGTATCCATACTATCGATATAACTAATAGAACGACGTCCGAGCCAACGTTTGTAGATACTTTTTCAGTTTCCGAACTCCCCGCTTCGTGCGCCGTGCTCCCTCAAGGGCTGCAGAAATAAGCGTCTCTTCCTTCATCTAACCACTACCACCACTCCCCGCTTCGCCTACGGGGAGCAGGCGGCCGGCTGCAGTTCCCGCCACTGCGGCGCTGCAGTCCAACTTTGCGCTAAAGTCCCTACTTTGCGCCAGGCAAACGAGAGTCGTCTGCTACAGCTAGGCGCGTTGTGCAGCGTTGACATGACGCCCTGCAGCGCAACTTATTGTTTGAGGCACGAGGAGTTTAACTTGTGCCCTAGATACGTGAGCTACGTCTTTCAAGGACCTCGGTAAAAACGACAGCTCGCGTAAGCGAGGTGCTAAGCGTGCACTTGTCGATTAAATAGCCGTTTCGCCGCCCTGAATTACTTTTTTCGGATACTAGAAGCAAAATTTGGAGCTCATTGGTATGAGCTACGTCTCAACGAAGCCTCGGTAACAGCTGCGACTCATTAGTTCTCTGCTGTTATTTATTTAACAGTTGTTTTCGTGAGTCTTAGCCATAGGTCGGCGAACTCACTCATGAGTCGACTCACTCAGGCTCAGATTGAGCCGTGAGCCTGAGTCTGAGTGAGTCCGAGTGAGTAATATTTTGGTGAGTTTGAGTTCGAGTGAGTCCGGTTGAAGATAATTTTCGTGAGTTTGAGTTAGACCTGTGCGCCGGACCCAAAATCGCCGGCGGCGGCGCGCCGGTGTTTCCACCTCCGGCGGCGGCGCGTCAATGGCGCGGGGTTCATCGGATCGGCGGCGGCGCGGCGCGCGGTGGGGGGGGGGGGGGTTAGATTCATGATTCAAGAGTTTGTGGGAATAGAAGTCTGTCTCTTGAATTTTGAAAACAAGAACTGTTTCCCCGAAAGGGCGAAGCAGTAAATGCGACAGCAACATGTCGTAATTTTATAACAAACTAAGGATACCAGCTAACTCTTTTTCATCCGATCTCGCGAAACTGCAAAACACTGGTGTATGGGAATACGGCCGCTCCCAGGAAAGAAGCAGTTTTCACGCAGTTTGTCGTAGCATTGGTCACAGCACGACGCGGTGAGATGACAGCGCGTAGAAGGGTATACGAGACGCGTTTGCTGATGCCTGCCGAGATAGCGCGCGCGCCAGCGCTCGAGACCGCGCCCTCATAGTCCAAGTTCACAGCTGCGGATATCGAGCCACGCAGCCCCCCGACGTCTCTTCATGCTCCTTCGCCCAGCGAAAGACGGACAAGGCTTCCTTTCTTGTTGAGGAGCAACCGATGGCAGGCCTCGCACGCGGTGTGATGTAACCACATGCGCCCTACGTACGATGGAGATGGGCAGCTTGTTTCGTCGATGCTCCAGCCGTGTTCCTCGCTAGCGCTCGCGAGCTTTTACTAACGGGTACAGCATGCAATGCGCGAACAAAATTTAACGATTTCGGCTTCATACGGAACATGACAGCGACAATGAAAACCTGAACAGAGTGTCCATATAATTGTTATTGCAATCAAAAAGTATACTGTAACCGTGGAAGCGGGTTGGCCTATTTTTTCGAGAGCTGCATCGTCTTCACTGTAAAGAGTCAGTCCGTTGGAAGAATCAAATAATCCGGTTCCTCTTCCATTCGTTCCATTCCATATTTCCTCGACACTTATTTCTTCATAAAGCACGTGTACAATTGGAGCACTAAGCGTTGAGCCAATCAGAATTTTGAGCTTGTTGGCTGCACTCTGTTATTTCGCCTTGCGTAATCGGAAACTAAAAAAACAGTGCAAAATAAGTTCATCGCGCACGGTAATCACGCGAGGTGAGGAAGAAAGGGTGGGCAAATGCATGGCAAAGCAGGGTAGGAGACAATTCACAACTGATATTTCTCGTATATGGACCAATAGAAAGTATTTGCTCTAATCATGTCATGTGAATCACCGTTCTGGCGTAATGCCAAGGGAAGATACCGCGCTCGATATTGTATTTTCAGAGGCTGTACTGGGGCCGTTATAAAGACAGGGTGTGCAAACACGGACGCAAGAAAGTAGTCCAGACACCGCAAACGCCGCCACCTGAAAAATCGTACAGCGGCGGAAAAGAAGGATAGACAAAAAAAAAAAAATTAACACCTTTGCACCAGTGGTGCCAAACATGAAGGAAGCGCGGAGTTGGGCAGCCTTCTTTGTTTCTCTACGGTTTTTTTCCCCTTTCTTTCCTCTTCTCTTTCTTTCTTTTTCTCTGTTTCCTTTTTTTTTTCCTCAATGTTTACTGATTTCTTCCTCTCTCTTTATTTATTTATTTCTCTTTCTTGCTCTTTCTATTCTTCCTATTTTTTCCTTTCTTTCTCTTTCTATTTTTTGCTTGCTTCCTTTTCTTCTATTTTTATACCTGGCTTTGCCTGTGTTATGCCAAGCGACGACAGCATACGACAGCATACGACAACCCGGGCCCCTAAACTGCTCCGCACTTAACATCATCATCAATGTGCTCGAAGAACTAGAGGAAGAAGACTTCTCCTTGGCGCGAGCGGGCGCTCAATATGCGACAGATGGCTAGACTATTTGTGGTTTTTCCTGCGTTACGTCAAGCTACAACAGCATACGATGACAGCATGCGATGACTGCATACGACAGCCCGGGCCCTTAAACTGCTCCGCACTTAAAGCACTTATGTGCGCATTCCCGGGCAAGAGGCGATACCGATCAGTCAGTTGCGCGTGAGTTCAACGTGAGAGATAACTGGTCACTCTCTTGACTTCACCCTTGTGTTTTCACGCCGTGTCTTTTTAACATGAATACCTACCAATTAGCTCAGCTATCGGTTATTGTAAGTGTTTTATTGCCTTTACTTCTTTATTTATTTATCGACTTACTCGAGTAAAAAAAGTAAGGAAAAAAAAGTGCAATAAACCATCGATATATATTACTTATCTATTTGATTTATCTATGTACAATGTAGTAGCCCCGAGACTCCACGAATATGCTATCCAGCGAGTTGGATCGTCTCCCTTTAAGGCTGTAGGACGCCGCAGCGTTGAGGTCAGGCAATACTCTTGAGACTTCTGGAAGAAAGAAATGTATATACGACAACTTCCGGGGAGCTATTCTCGATGTGACCATCTGAAGAAGATGTTCACAGTCCATTTCGGCAGAGCGCATGCAGTTACTCGAAAAAGCGGTTGGCCGTGATGTTTGCTCTTGACCACGTCGATGCGTCCACCGCGGGGGTGTAGCGGTTAGGGTGCTCGACGACTGCTGACCCGAAGGTCGTCGCTTCGATCCCGGCCGCGGCGGTCGCAATTCGATGGAGGCGAAATGGCAGAGGCCCGTGAACTGTGCGATGTCAGTGCACGTTGAAGAACACCAGATGGTCAAAATTTCCGAAGCCCCCCTACTACGGCGCCCCTCAATCATACCGCGGTTTTGGGACGTTGAACCCCATATATATATATATATATATATATATATATATATATACCACGTCAATGCACCGAACCCGTCAGCACATTCCCAGCGTAAGAAGAAAGTGGACGAAATTTACAGGAGGATCGAACAAGGAAAAGTTCGTTGAACAAGGAAAAAGAAATTCACAGGAACAGGAACTTGTTTGTCAAGTCTTAACTTGCGTATGAATGTGTCCCAGATGTTTGAGAACCATGCAGGGAATGCGTACCGACCTTCGCAGGTGCGTTAGACGGGCGGTCGCATTTAAACCTGATTCGATAGCTTACCCAATCAGAATTTATGCACATCCTCCGAGATGCACATCTAAAAGCGGATGTCTGGGAGCTGCGTTCGTAGCGTTGAAGCGCATTTCATCCCTCTCATTAGTGTCGAGAGTTGTGAAAGCTTTGTGGCCTCAAAATGACGTTCCGGAAGATGATCCGGAAACAGAGAGCGCACTGGTCACTGAATTCCAGCCAATGAGCTGCGGCCGAAATGGACAGTTCACTAGGGGGGACACATCGAGAATAACTCCCCAGCCATAAAAAATCAAACAGGAGCATGCTGGAAACTTTCACCAGAGCTTGGAGCACGAGGGGGGAGGGGCGTCGGAGGAGGTTGGTCTGTGGACGTGAGCCGTTCACTCGTGAATTTTCTTTTATTTACACATGAGGTCACCATGAAAAAGGAAAAGAAATCACAGCATATCCACGGGGTGAATGAGGAAGAATTTGGGGCGAAGCTCGTGAAGCAATCATGGTTAAACCGTGAAATCTTCAGTGCTTTCGCCCAGCAGTAATCAAAGCGATTACTGCTGGGCGGCCTCCTTGGCGCGCACCGCCTCGAGATCCGCCTGGCGCCGCGCTCGCGTCGCGGCGGCCTCTCGAGCTCGCACCTCGGGATCCTGCCGAAGAGCACGAGCCGCAGCGGCGCGGCCTTCCGCACCCGGCGCTCCTCGTCGTCCATGGTCCACCAAGCAGCATGATCAGGCAAGCGCACTCTTACGGCGACGATCCGGGGAATGAGAGATGGCGGGCGCTCGCCGCCATGCGCAACCCCGCGCAGCCCGCACAGCAGCCAATCGGAGAGCAGCTGCACCGCCAACGCCATCTAGCATACCTTCACCCAACTGCAATATTGTACGCATGTCTATGGGACAGCGCCCTCTCGGAAACGAGACGAGAATGGATGGATGCTATGAGCGTCCCCTTTATAACGGGGCGGTGACATGTCTGCCACCAGGCTCGAAAAAAACTTTCTTTTTATGGTGGCCTAATGCCTTATCTACATTGATTAAATCTATGTTATTACAGCAAAGAAAAATATAAGGTTCACGGTCCATCACTCTGCTTCTTAAGGCAGAATGACCTTATTTTCCCCCTTCATTTTTGTCCTTTATCTCTACTTTTCTGCCACCAATACTCTAACCGTCTCTTACTTATTTCTATCGCGGACGTGTTCAGCTTTCCATTGTTGTCCCTAAAACCCAAGGCTTCATGTAGACTCGTGTCCACACGTATATCTGGGTGGATATCGCCACATTCAATCAGTACATGTTCCATCGTTTCCTTACTTCCCCCACAGCATGTACATTGTTCTTCTTCGTTACAGAATCTCGCTTTATAGCTACGCGTTCTAAGGCAACCCGACCTTGCCTCAAACAGTAAAGCGCTTCCCCTTGAATTATCATAAAACCTCTCCCTCCTTATTTCGTTTTTTCCCTTTCGGTAGTCACTGAGAGCCGGCTTCTTTTCCATCGCTGTCATCCAATAAGTCCTCTCCGCCTCTCTGACTTTTCGCTTAATGCTCCTTGTTGCCATGTCGCCCACACTGCTAGCCGTATATTTACTGGTGAGCCTCCTAGTTCTTTTTCTCCACTGCGTGTCGACGCTTTTTCTATACAAATACCTGAAAACCTTCCCTGCCCATCTACTCTCCTTCATTTTCCGCAGCCTCTCTTCAAATCTAATTTTGCTCTGAGCTTCCCTCACTTCAAAACCTGTCCATCCCATATCACCCTTTACAGCCTCATTTGTCGTCTTCCCGTGAGCGCCCAACGCGAGGCGTCCCACAGTCCTTTGATTTACATCCATTCCAGATTGCACCTCTGACTTCATGCACACCACTGAGTTCCCAAATGTAAGCCCCGGAACCATCACACCCTTCCACAGCCCTCGAAGCACCTCGTACCTATTGTATCCCCATAACGCTCTGTGCTTCATGATTGCAGCATTCCTCTTTCCCTTTGTTACCGATGCTTTCTCTTGTACCTCCATATATCTATCCCCCTCATTCACCCAAACTCCGAGGTACTTGTATTCGCTTACCCTCGGTATTTCTTGGCCCTGTATTAAGACCGCATGGTCTTCGTGATCATTGAATACCATCAATCCACATTTTGTTGCACTAAAACCTAGTCCTAGAGCCTCGCCCTCCCTTCCGCATATATCTGCCAGCCGCTGTATATCATCTTGACTGTCCGCAAATAAGACAATATCGTCAGCATAAAATAGACCTGGAAGCTTCTGCTCAACCATCGCGCCTGCCTGTTTGTGTGACAGATTAAATCCAATGTTGCTCCCTTCTAGCGCTTTTTCCATCCTCACCATGTACAGCATGAATAACAGCGGGGACAAAGGACATCCCTGTCTCAGCCCCTTGCTAATGTCAACGCTGTCCTTGCTGCTTATTCCTTCCCATTCTACACAAACTGTATTTTCTCGGTATATCTCCCTCAAAAGCTGTATACAGTCGTCACCTATGCCCACTTCCTTCAATATATCCCACAAAATTTCCTGATTAACGTTGTCATATGCCCCGGTGATGTCTAGATAAGCTACGTATAAGGGCCTGTTTTCTATTTTTGATATTTCTATACACTGTGTAAGAACAAACAGGTTATCGTCTAACCGCCTGTCGATTCGGAATCCATTCTGGAGTTCTCCCAAAATATCATTTTGCTCTACCCACGTTTCTATTTTTAATTTTACTGCCTGCATCGCCAACCGGTATAGCACCGATGTAATAGTTAGCGGTCTATACGAGCGAATGTTATCCTTTTCTCCCCTGCCTTTATAGATTAGGTTCATTCTACTTTTTCGCCACCTGTCTGGTATTTCCCTCTCCTGTAAGCACTTTTCTACGGCTTTCAGCAGTGCTTCTTTGGTGCTCTGTCCTAGTTCGTTAATTAGGCTGACGGGAACCCCATCTAAGCCCGGAGTAGTGCGCTTAGGAATTTTTCCTTCGGCCTTCTTCCAATTGAAATTTTCAAGTACTACATCTTCCTTGGTTGTACTCTTCTGTATACTTTTACTCACCGGGGGAATCCCCTGGGCGACCTTTTTAAACGAATCGGCTGTTACCTTTCGGATGTAACCTAGCGCTTCATACCCTTCCAATTGATTTCCTTCTTCATCTACCATATGTTGTTGCATTGTTACAGACTTCCTACCTAGCGCTTTTAGGTGGCTCCAAAATATTCTAGGCGCGGCCTTCTTTTCGCGAATCTCTGTCATCCAGCGTTCACTTTCGCCTTTAATTTTTGCCTCGACTATTTCTGCACAATGGATTTTTGCTCTAAATATATTTCCCATACTTGGTTGACTTCATCCTGTGGCCGCTTCTCCTTTTTTGCTTGTCTGTGCTGCCGTGATGCCTCACGTCGCTTCTCGATCGCATCCCGGATTTCTTTGTTCCACCAACTTTTTGGCTTTCTCCTTCCTTTCCAAGCAATAGTTTTCTTCTCTTTTTCTATTTCTTTCGTGATTACATGTAGCAGCTCACTATACTTCCAGTCTTTGCCTGGAAGTTTGTCTACTTCTTCCTCGACTCTTGCGGCTATATTAGTTATTTGTTTCTCATTTAAATATGAGCTGCCAATGTTTGATTCTAGGTTCTTATTTTCAGTTTTATATCCCATTTGTAATGTTATGCGTTTATGATCACTACCCAAGCTGTTAATGCCTTCCTCGTCTATTCTCATCTCTCTAAGTTTGTCATAGATTCGTTCTGTCATGAGACAATAATCAATGCTCGACTGCCTGTTTCCGACTTCCCACGTGATGTGTCCCTCACACTTAGGCCCCGCGTTAACTATTTCAAGACTATGTTGCTCGCAGAGATCTAGCAATAACTTGCCATTGGAGTCTGAATATCCGTCAAGGTCATGTATGTGTGCATTCATGTCCCCTAGAAGGATTATTTCGGCATCATGACCAAATTCTTTAATATCGGTGCTTATGCATTTCACTATCTCCAGATTCTTTTCTCTGCAGTTATTCCCCGTCCACAAGTAAGCTACACCTAGCCACGTTTTCTTTCCACCTACTGTGCCCGAAACCCACAGGTGCTCTGAACACGTTTGCTTCACTCTATCCCATTTTGCTCTGCTATGAAATAGCATTCCAACACCCCCCACCTCTCCTTTCTGATATGATCCTGTTGAATCCTTCCCAAATGTAATTGTCAATATGTGGTGGCTCTTCCAAGTCTCTAAGGTGTGTTTCTGTAACCACATAAACACCTATCTGTTCCTTGTTTAACTGTCCCTCAATCTCTAACCATTTTGCCTTTTTTCTGCCACCCTGCATGTTAATGTAACCAATTGCGACACGCGCCTTCTCCCTTCTTTTTACCTTTTCTCTGGTTTTTCGCTATACTACCTGTCACAGAGTCCCCCCTGGTTGTTGTCCTCATTACACGCTACCCTGGACACCGAAGGGCCCGCGTGCCCCCCAAAAAAGCTACTGCGCGTCCTGCAAGTCGCCAACCCACCTCATGACCAAGCCTCCTATTGAAGTGTATTCCGTCTCTTCGAAAACCACCCCACCTGTGCACCTCTCTGTTTATTTCCACTACCTCGATGCCCTTCTCTCGACTCATCCGCCATATCTCTTTGTTTGCGTCGACAACCGCTCTTTGCAGGTTGCCGTCACGCACCGGTACCTCCGGAATTGTGCATACCACTATCTGCACCTGAGGGGAAATGGCGCGCATGTCATCGACCCCTTTCGCCAATGTGGTCGCTAGTTCGGCTGATTCTTCATTCAAGACGTCGTTTAGACCTCCCGCAATTATCACGAGGTTACGTCCATTAGCTTTAGTTGCGAGTTCTGCGCTAGCTTGTCTCATCACTGATCCCAGCCTACGTCCCGGGAACGTCCCTATTAAAACTCGTTTGTCGCCTCTCACCCTTTCCTTGACTGCTTCTGGGCATCTAGCTAAATTCGAGTCCCCGGCCATTATAACGTGCTCCGACTTTTCTGCTGGACTGTCCCGTACCTGGCTACTGCCTCGGTCACCAGCTCGCGCAACCGCCGCTGTTTTGCTCCCTCCCATCCCCAAAACCACCTCGCGGAAACTGGGTCCTGTGCCCCCTGCACCTGTCTTCCCCAAACCTGTCTCCACCTTCGCGTCTCCCACTATGGTGGTTGATGCCCCCCTGTTCCCGCCGTCGCTTGCTTCCTTGTTCACCATGACTGCCTTCGCTAACCCCTCCTCAGCTGACTTTAGCCTTTCTCCCATAGCCATCGTTTTTTCTCGCTCTGTCGCCAACGCATTCTCCAGCTCGGCGATTTTTACCTTGAGCTCATTCTGGGCAGCCATCATTATTTCCATTTTCGCCTCTAACTCACATTGCTTACACTTGGCGTCAGCTTGTTCTGCCTTGTCATCCTCTATTTTCCATCCCATTCCGCACCCTGAACACTTTACGGTCTTTTTGACCATGACCAGATCGTTTCACACTTCGGATTACATGCACTCAAAGCCAAAAGGTACCACAAAACTCCGCCAGTATGCTTCAAAGCACTTGTGTACCCTTCAGCCACGTGGTGGCCAAAAAGAAAAAAAAGCCAAGCGACTGTCACACAAGAAACAGTACAAAGTTGTAACCCCAATTAATCTTCAATCTAGTGGGTTATGTACTCATATAACTAATAAAAACAAGCTCGAATCATGCAGAAAAAACTTATCTGTCGCTGTCATTCCGGAATGCGTACATTCCGGAATGCGTACAGCGCCATCTAGTATATCGTCACCCAACTGCAGTTTCCATGCATCTCTATGGGACAGCGCCCCCTATTGTACGATAAGGGAACACTACGGGGTACAGAGGATGGTTGACGATCGACGACCGACGCCGCTCGACAACCGGCCAGGTCTCGCCATAAGGGGCTTCGCCCCTAAAAACAAGAGCATGATGGGAATTGTGACACGAGCCCGAAGTGGTAATGGCTTCAGAGGAGGTTAACTTATGGATGCTAGGCGTGCTCTCGACTATATTTTCCCTCTATGGTTGAAGCACATTGCGTTCCTCTAATTTTAATCAAGAGTTGTGAAAACTTCATGACGTAATATTGACGTTGAAGAGGAAGAATCGGAAAGAGGGGACACGCTGCTGGCCGAGCTTCCTCCAATCAGCGGCGGCTGAAAGGAGAGTCCATTACACCGACACATCTACAAAAGCTTGCCAAGTCAAGAGATGCATTTTATGCCCCGGTTCCCCGTTCGGGTTAAAACGAAAGGCTATCAGCGGCGCGCCGAAGATATTGCGCGGCGGCGGCGGCGGCGGCGCGGTCACTCTGAAAATTTCGGCGGCGGCGCGATCGGCGTGAGCAAAAACAGGCAGCGGCGGCGGCGCGGCGCGGCGGCGCACAGCTCTAGTTTGAGTCCGAGTGGGTTCGGCTCAGGAAAATTTTGGTGAGTCTGAGTGAGTCCAAAGCTCAAGATATATTTCTTCAGTGAGTGAGTGAGTTCCACTTTTTTTTGCCGACCTATGGGGAACGTGCACTGAGCCGGTGGCGCCGCGGTGCAGGAGTGAACGAAAGGAATTGGCGTGTTCCGTGCAGCAGCCGACCCATGAGCGCAGGCGTGTCAGGTTGTTAGCGGTGCCTCGCAATGTTGCGTATGAATTGCTGTGTCGTAAACTGTGCCGATAACTATAAGAACTACGCACCTGTAACAAAGTTTTTCAGTTTTCCTCAGTGACTGTGCTTCAGAAACCGGCGGGAACACTGGATTAGTGGACGCCACGCGTAGGCGTGCGCAGGGTTCTCCTTCACAGGGGGAGACGGCTTGTCGCAGCGCCCCCCCTTCCCTATTAAGTCAATATATAGGGCAGACTTTGCGCCCCCCCCCTTAGGTGACTAGAGGGGGCGGCCGCCTCCCTCGTACGCATGCCTATGACGCCACGTAAAGCAAGTGATCCCGCGGGCATGTTTATGAAGTACATGCTGTAGCTAATTCGCTGTGAATTTACTCTCGACGCATGTTAACTGATATTTTTAATTGCTGAAGGAAAAGTGATCGTGAGTCTGCAGTCCACAATTCGTTGGAGGAAAGCAATCGACAGATCCAGCAATTCTCCCTCGTGCGCTGCTGCCGTTTTTCCGCCGTATCGCAGTTCGTAAACAGTAACATTAAGGAAGAAGTCACGCATATATGCCAGGCAAAATGCGTCGCAGACCACGAGAATTTCAAAATTTATTCCCCATGTACTGCCATACTCCTTAACAGCAGTGTGCGTGCAAGCGAAGCCGGGCCACGCCATTCTATTGCGGTACGTGACAGCTGAGATATCGCGTGCAAAGCTGGCACGTGACAAATTTACTCAAGGACTCATGCAGCCCGAGCAACGCCTACAAACGGAGCTGAACCCAGTAAACCACATATATCACATCAACATCCAGGAGATGTTCTCAGTGGAAGCTTAGACATATCCGTCAGACGTTCTTTTTTATCCGTGTAACTAAGAATCAACGTTGCCACAACCAAAGACTTTCCGCCGAAATCATGTTGACAAAACGTTGGCCACATGTCGCATTTGAAACATGCTATCAACATCCTGTACTAGGCAGGAATGTTAGATTTACGTTGCCTCCATGCATATGTGACGTACTGTGGAGATGTGCTGGCTACTGTACGTGGCCTTCCCTTGGAACCTAAATTAGTAAATAATATGCCCACAGAGTTCTCAGAGCTTACATTTGCAAATAATGCAATCTATATATACTTGCATGAGATGCTAATGTAAGCTCTTAAACTCTGTGGGCACATAATTTACTAATTTGCAGTAGTCGTGTAAAGTTATAGGTACAAAAAACAGTTGTAGATATTCGTACACAGTTTATTCATCATAAACGCTATCACTTGCAAAAGGTAGTAGACAGTTGCATCTAACACTTTTCAGCAAATGGTAGTGACTGATAATTGCCCACAAAAAAACATTTACGCTATAAATAGACAACTTTACATGATATACAGGCATGCATTAGCTCACATAAGTTGGCTTGTTTTCAATGAATGTGACGACTGATTTACAGCAGCCTTTTAAAGAAAATTTACAAAACAAAGACACTTCATTGTGTGTCTTCAGTACAAGGCTATCTTGTTTCACAAAGTACTTGTAATAACAGGCATGTTAAGAAAACTTGATGCTAAGGAAAAAGATTCACAAGCTAATATATGTAAGTACAACACTTCACAAGAGTCTGTACTGACGTGACCCAGCAAATACATAGGAAGAGCAGTATCTGGTATACTAGTACACATACTTAGCTTTAGCAGGTTAGTACATTAACAAGTTCATCATGTACAGTGTGAACAAATTATACAAAAAAATGAAATTACAAAAAATATTGAGCAACACCGTCTGCAGCAAAAAAAAAAAAAGTTCGGCAGATCCCACGTACCATGGGAATTGATGTCATGCGAAACATGTGGAGAGGTGGTGACTGTGGCGAAATTTTTTTTGTCGAGTGAAACGTTACGAAATGATGCTAAACATATGTACAAATGTTATGCGCATAGACATGTATGTTGAACAGTCGCACATCTTTTATATAACCAGTGGTTTACAAGTGCGTAACGATGCCAAGACCAACATGGGTATTACCAACACCAGAAGCGGTAGGCTGCAATGTAGCACTTGTGCTTGCGAGGATGGCAGCCCTGGATAGTGCTACGTAGACAAACTTCAGTGGATGGTGCTTAAGTACAATTGATGCTAACCTGACGTGATGCCTGCATCATTGCAGTACATATTTAATGTTTATAAAATAAGATGGGCAGCACTGCAACCACAATTCACATTTCACAAACATTACGCCTGCATAGGATCTTTTTCCTAAGAAGTTCCAAGACCTGGTGTGGCTCTGTGGTAGAATACTGTATTACCACGCAGAATGCTTGGGTTAGATTCCTGCTGGGACCATAAAATATATTTTTTGCATTCGTCGAGTCAACGCTGCCAGTGTCGGTTTTTTCTTTACACCCTTGCATATAAACTACCAATGTCTGTTCTCGCTGTTCCTCGGTAGATATAAACTGTCAAAAATCTGTGGCGCATACCCGCATACCGTGGCATACGGGTATGTGCCACACGTGTCTGGAGGCAAAGGTTTCACATCGAATGCAACAGGATTTTCACATTATTCATGTCATGATCAGACAGTCATAATTGTCAAACCCTCTTACCCTGCCATACTAATTTTGGTCTACCCCAAGTTAAGTAGCTGATCACGAGAGCACCCAGACGTAGGCGGCTAGATAGATAGATAGATAGAAACGCTCAAAGTGTCTGCGGTACGCAAAGAAATGTTTAGCATTTAAAAAAAAGCTGCATAGCACAACTGCATGACAGCTTGCCACAATGTCGGGAAAAAAATGAAAAGAAAAAAAGAAGCTGTTTATAAACAGAAGGCATGACTGTAAAGCATTAGCGTTAAATACAGCACCAAATAATAACATGACGAGATATTCTAATAACATAACGAGATATTAATAATAACATGACGAGATATTAGATAACATGACGAGATATTATGAGGCATTCCGTAATCGAGGGATCCTGAAATTTCAACCAGCCAGGTGGCACGGGGTCTCCCCTGCATGTTCTCTGGACCAGAATAAACTTAATTCATCATCATCATCATCAGGGGTTCTTTAACATGTGCTGATTTTCCATGATATAGTGGCCTCCAACATTTTCACATTCATCAAAAGTGCAACTGCCACAGCCAGTAAGAACATTCATTATACTAACAGATCGGAGTGACATATTAAGTAAAATTGCTATACAATTCACAATGCACAAGTAACAGTGGGATATGAGAAATGTGCAAAAAAAAGAAAACACTGATGAGGCTCGATGAGGTGGTCGTTTAGCTAAACCTTAAGTTCATAACCATCAATTATCAAAGGTCTTGAAGTAGAATGGTGGAAGCACTGGTTAAAATGACCTGGTTATGTAGGGGTCGCTTGAATTAATATGCCATCCTTTCTGCAACCCCAAATCACCAATGTCTCAAGCACACCAGGTGACATTATGGGTATCAGTTGATGTTGCAATGATCCACTCGGTACAGGTGCAGCTCTTCGTGAACGCTTGCTAGTTGGCACAACGTCTATACCATAATCTAATGTTGTGCAATGCACTGATGTGCTTCTGTGTGTTCACACTCTGCATTTTACTCCCTTTTGACACTCACTTGCCACAGCTTAACGCTTCCAAGGATGCTGTAGAGCTTTTGTGAGATGCCAGTAGACAAGATGCCCACTGCGAATTGCGGTGTGCATAGCCAGTGCATATGACAGTTTGTGCTCAGTCCAACGACGCTCCTTGTGGCGGTTCACTCTGATCGATGCAACTCAGTCGCTGCAGGTGCTTAGATTCATGGGTGACTAAAGAGTTCATTGAGCAATAACCACCTTCACCCTGCACAGTTTAAAGAAAGCAGATTACATATTTCTCAAATAAGAGACATCCTGTGCCTGCATTATACAAGTTAACTGTTGTTAGTAAAGAACCCACAGAACCATAAGGCATGCAAGACAAGGACAAACAGAAAACGTGAGACACACTGGTGGCAATTAAAAAGCTTATATTTAATAGTGCATGAAATATACATGCAAAACATATTCTAGATTGCCTGCTCGAAATTTGTGAAATCACAGGTTCGCTGCGAGACAGACTGTACTTACACACAGGCATCACCCAAATAGATCAGTTCCACCTTTATTTAATAATGTTGAAAGTCAGTCAACTGCTGCACTTGCTAAAAATTGTTATGAGCTCAGTAAAGTTAATTCCATTTCACAATGCTTTCATTATTTTTATTTATTACAGCATGCATCAAGAAACCCTTAATCAGCTACTGTCATCCTATTCTAATTTTCTTAAAAGCAATCACTTAGTGACCTCCTGCATACACCAGCGTAGTGTCCAATGCATGTTAATGCATATTAAGGACAATTGACTCTGCACTGTCAACTAGCTGGCTGGTGTTTCTTTTTGCAAAGTGAGGTTCTTTGTGCTGCATTGTCTCATGTTCTCCTGTTTACATAGCCCTTATAATTCTCAGCTAAAACAGCAGCCAACTGGCCTATGAAATTATGGAGGCAGAAGTGATAGATGGTTTAGGCAATAGCTGTACACAACACCCTTCCATGCCTCTATCCCATTAAAAATTACCATACTTGCAATATGACAAAAATTTTCCTCCATGATCATTGCTTTAACCATTTCAGAAACTGCAGTAGATACACTATGTCTATGCTAAATAGAATAATGTGG
>JALIZH010029876.1:0-44183 GCA_030522465.1 Rhipicephalus appendiculatus
TTAACTTTCGATGCTTTCTAAAACACAAACTACTGACAAGCAATGGGAGGTCCATAAAACAAAGTTGTAAATTACTATCCTCAAATTCATCCCAGCAGGAAAAAAAAATACATGATATTGGCGTGGGAGGGAAGGTGTAATTTTACATGACATCTGCATGCTCTGTTACATGCGTAGGCATAATGTCTAGCTGAACTCAGAGCTGTAAGAGTGGAAGTGACGCGCGCTCGGATCGAGAGACCTGGACTATTCAAACGTACTTCAGTATTTAAAAAAAAGGAAGATGTATTAAATTATAACTGATATTTCAATCAATGTATTTTTTTTCCTTAGGGACGTAGGCTGTACACGTTACTACACAGCCTTTCCATTTCTAGTATTGGTTAGTGCATATTATATTTACTAGTACTTAAACAAGGACGTCGAGGGAAAAGAGTAATGGTGGTCTGAATTATGTAATCATCGCTCGAGACTGATTTCTCGCGGAACACTCTGTACCACGTCCTGGAGTGAATGCCACTACCAAGGAGGTTTGAAAACTATTCCGCGGGCACTACGCACGTACCTAACACACATATAATCTTCTGTCGTTCGAGGGCTTAATTTCATCCGACGGAGTCTTCTATCTTCCCACGTCCATGAATTCCATTTTTTTTTGCCACTTCATTCACATTGCTTCCTTGTTAGAACCTAGAGAATTGACCAATCGTGCCGGTCAAACGGAAGCCGGTTGGCGGCGAGCAAGTGTCTCGGGGAAGTCACTCTATGTCCATCACGTGACAACAGTTCCCTCTACCAAGCACACGCAGAGAAATAAAAAGAAGCACAGCTATCCGCTGAGCTTGCCTCTACACGTTCGGCTCTGCTGAATCTGCGGGGAAGCATAAATTCTTTAACAGTGTCGTAATAACGCGGATCAAAATTTCACGGAAATGAAAAGCGACGCCTTTCATACGTGTCGCACAGAACAAGTACGTGCGCTCTGTGTGTTGGTCCGCTGCGCCCTAGGCCGCTGCTGCCCCGCTCCCGCAGCTTCGGCACACCGCATTTTTTATGTTTTAATATTTTCCACTAGCTCGAGAAGAAAGTAACATGGATAGAAAGGCGGAAATATTAGACGGGGCGAATTATGGACGGCGCGAGTTTGACTATGTTTATTCTGACAGCATGCACTGTTTTACAGGCATGAAGAAAAGTAACGTTTCCGATCCCGTCTTTCGGGCGTTCTTCGGGGCATCGAATTCTCGCTCTAGAGGCTTTTATAATGCAAGAGAATCAAGAATGTCGGTTAACCGCTATCGGCAACACTTTCCTTATGGTTCCCAGCCCGAAATTAAATATTGATCCTTGATCCACTTTCGTTCACTCCAATGTTTCCTCGCTTGCAGGCTCTCATTCTGTCCCATTGAAAATTAATACCCACAAGTTTCTGTCCGTATCACATCAGTAACTTGTGCATGAAGCAAATAATGATAAAAAAATACTTCTTTCATGGTAAATTTTCCATTCAATATTCCTCCGCGTATTAAAAGCGTAGCAAGCGAATCAGTGATTCAATTTCCAGATAGAGAATGAGTAAACACAGTGATTATAGACGCATGGCAAGCTGTGCCTAATAGGAATTAAAGAGAATAGTTTGTCGTTTAATACCGCTTGTAATTAAACTACATAATTAATAACTGTCAGAGAACTTTTCGAGAGCTGAACAAATGGCATCGCCTTAAAGTTCGAGCACAGGCTACAATGCCCTGAATAGTCAGCTTTAGTCTTACCATCACGTAGCTAGAGCATAAACATGATTCATGTCTCTCTGATTTTGTTCATACACTTTCTTTGTCAGTACACAATGTTAAGCGTTCAGACACGAATGAACGGTAACGAAGAACAACACATCAACAGTAGGGTCACCTCTTGTTCCTTTCTATGTTTTTTTCTTCACACGCATACGTGTTTTTACAGTGCAACTGGATGTAGTAAATAACTGATGGATCGCCTCCGAACACGAAACACACGTGGAACAACAATTTTCGGCGTCCCTCACCCCTCGCGCTCCGTCCCTCGCCCCTCGCCACTGGTTCCCTTCGCCACCTCCTTAACAAGTGTCGCGATACTCGGCTGGCGGCACTTCCCACCAATGAACGTGCTCAATTGTATCTTGACGTACAGATCGTGCTAGAGCTGTTATCAACAGCTGCCCTTTGGACTCGCTATGGGACGGACGCGTGCCATTCAGTCACAGGAAGAACAACGGTATTTGAAGGAGCGCCGACGCGCACGGAAGCGTGAATGGTCACGAAAACGACGCTAAGCCGCTGCCGCAGAACGCGCTAAGACCCCATGTCCATTTTCGACCAGTACGTTTGCGATGAGAATCTATGTCATGTCTATTTCTTCCACGAAGACAATACCAATACCTGCTTCAGAGTTGGAAGTCCACGGTGTAAGACTGAAACCTCTTTCTGCATTCCCGCACTGCATTCCTGCACGTCTTGACAAGCACAGTCCGTAAAAGAATGGATGAAGCCTTGCTGGTGACCCGCGTGCAGCTCCCAAACAATAACGTCGGGATGTATTCTGAGACTCGGCTGTTCCTCCATGCCAATCCTGCTATATCCGAAAGAAAGAACCTTCGCTTGCAGATGCTCGAGTGAAGCAAGGACATCTTGCCAGACGGACTCACGGAATTTTTCGGGGGGGAGCTGCCACATACAAAAAAGGGTTGTGCTTCCTTAATGCAATGACATGGCGTTTCACGGATGAAAAAATTAGGAAGCCCTTTCCCAAGCGAGAAATTAAAGAGAAGCGTAGCTTTTATTCGGTCAAAATCAGACAGAATCAAGCCCGAAAACTGTTTGCTGAAGAAACCTGAGAAATAAGAGCCGCAAAAATATCTGTCTGCGTTGCAAATGAATAGCGTTAGGTAGCACTGACAACTATGCGAATTGGTATGGATGCATGAATTTAAAACGGCGAGACTAAGCAGACGATAAAGCAGACGAAAGCAGACGAACGGCGCTTGTTTTCGTGTGATCAATAGTCTTTTCGTCTTCTTTGTCGCGCCGTTCTAAATTCATGCAAATTAATAGCTAGGTTCTGTTTAGTAAACACCTCACAGATACTTTAAAGATAGGTTGAAGCGGTGTTGTCAAGGCGCTCATTTAGGCCACTGCAGCGGGCAGTCAGCAACTATCAAGGCGCGTGCAAAATCGAATTCGCTGTTCGCGCCACATGTTGTAGCGCAGTAAAAACTTAAAATACCCTTCTTCTATACTTTTGTAGGTGGCAGGACCAGTAAGAGTGGTGCCACTTTTGGCCATTTTTTAATTGTGGGTTTCTAAAACACAGTGAAAAACTGGTAAACATATGTACCACTCTCCTACAAAGGGTTAAAACCAACCATAAACACGCATTTTTATGCCCGCGCACAAGCACGACATGCATTGTCAACACTGGTAACGCTCAAAATGAGCCACTAGGTTATGCAGTTCGTTGTAGTCAAACGAGCGGCGTGGACTTGAACCCACATTTACACAAAATGGTGTGCATATATTTCTTTTGCGCCTTTAAATTCCTCATGGAACGCGAGAAGTGATCGGTGGCGTCTTCAAAAATATTGAAGACCTGATGACACTTCGCGAGACCACTGAGATTTCGCATGATCTCACAACATATCGCGAGGCCAGCGTCGGCGTCAGCACGAATGATGCAAAAAACAACTAAGCAATAAATGTTGGCTCAAATCAACGTTTTGCTCAAGTGAGTGTGTAAGTGCGGTCCGCGTACGAAAGGTCACATGACCTGAACGTAACATAATGCAACAATAATTTCACCCCATGACGTTACCACGGCGTCACAGATCGCCATGATTCCTGACATCCTCACGACGTAGCAACATGACGTCACATGACGACGTCATGGCAACGCACCGTCGGTAGGTTAAGCGTGGGCCGATCTCGGAGGCTGCGGAATACCGTGTCAGATGCAGAAATCTTTTAATGCCTCGGACCCTGGAGGCAGTGCAAAACGAATTTAGGTTCAGAAAGCCGTCGGAGGTGGAAGGGGACGGATGTATACAACTACTGAGAACAAAAAAGAAGGCGAAGTGGTGATTTCACAGACGTCCCAGAGAGTTCTTTATATTAACTTTTTCAGAAAAAGCTTATGAGAATTAAGGAAGGAAGGAAGCAAACAGAAATGGAGAAGGCATGGAGGTTAACCAGAAAGACTTCCCGGTTGGCTACCCTACAAGAGGGGGGGGGGATTAGGGAAGGGGAATAGAAAGATGAGAGAGAGGAGGGAAGCGAAGGAAAAGAGAGAAAGAGATACAGTGAATTCACTGCAGCGTGTGGAACTGCACCGCAAGTTAGAGGCGTTACACACAAGCCCATCGTCCTCAAAAAGCACAAGAGGGCTTTCACTGCCTTGTGGGCTGTCGAGAGATGTGTGAGTGAATAAACATAAAGAGCAGCTTCATAAGTATACTAATCAAGCGGACGTCATGTGTTTCATTAAGGTAACAGTACTCGTTTGTCAGAACGGGTTACAAATTAATCCCGTCTCATACAGAGAATCTCGTAACGCTCAATCGCGGTGTCACCTTGCAATCTTTTGGATCGTTCTCCTAATGTGAACTAAACGACTGTAAGCCAGTTCACAGAAGATCTTTTAGATGTGAAGCATCTTATGGCGAAGCTTAATCCGGTGGTGGTGGTGGTGTGCCGGCGTGACCACCCTTATTGCGCATGCGCAAACCCTTTCAAAAAAATAAAAATAAAAACCTCCTCTCCCCCCTCTCTCTCCTCTAGGCATCCCTCCCCGCGGCAGCCACACCCTCACTGCGCATTCGCCTCCCCTCCTCTCTCCCCTCTTGCGCCCCCCCCTCTCTCCTCTAGGCATCCCTGCCCGCGGTGTCCACACTCCCACTGCGCATGCGCGTCCCCCCCTCTCCCTCCTCTCCTACGCTCCCCCCTCTCTCCTACAGGCATACCTGCCCGCGGCGTCCACACTTCCACTGCGCATGCGCGTCCCCCCTCTCCTACGCACCCCCCCTCCTCTCTCGCCTCGCGACGCCGACGCCGGCAGCGTCTGCTAGCGAGTTTCTTGGTTGAAAAAACCGACTGCTCGGGCTGCACAACCGTTCACTGGCCACCCCGTATATATGGCAATGGATCTTGACCTCCAAGGTGGTGCCGGTGGGAGATTTATCATGTGCGTTGTTGAACAATAAAAATTCGCAGCGTACGCGTTAACTAAAAGCGGACTGCGGGTCTCTGTGTCCAGTCGGAGTATCTGTCTCTCATTGCCCATTAGCAGCGATTGGCATGTTCCAGTAGGAAACACTGCTCCATCACTGCCTGCTTTGCGCCTCCCCAGTTTTCTCTCCTGCGCGACGCTGCGATTAGCGCCAGCGTCAACGCCTCCGCCAGTGTAAGCGTTAGCGCCCGCTGCTTCACATCTACACATGGTTCCCTTTAGCGGGAGATGGTGTAATTTTTTATTCAGATTTATATTGATATTTGAACGATTAGCCAAATAATAATAACTGTTTTAGTTTAACGTCCCAAAACCACCATATGATTATGAGAGACGCCGTAGCTGAGCCCTCCGGAAATTTCGACCACCTGGGGTTCTTTACCGTGCACCTAAATCTCAGTACATGGGCCTCAAAGCATTTTCGTCTCCAAAGAAAATGCGGCCGCAGCGGCCGGGATTCAATCCCGCGACCTGCGGGTTAGCATTCGAGTACCGTGACCTCTAGACCACCACCATGGCGGTTGACGATTAGCCAGGGAAATGAAAATCCGGTGAGTACTCATTCAATTTTTATTATGTTAAATATAACAATAAAGCAAGTGGAAATAACAACAAGAAATCGTTGTTCTGAAAACTGACCTTGTTACTCACCGCTATATGAAAACATTGGAAAAGTTCCGACGTTGACAGAGGATGTGTGACGTTTCGTTGAATCACACACACACCCAAACATTCCGATATTATCAGCAAGGCGAATGATGTTAATAAAATTCACCCCCTCAGAAGATTTAACAGAGGTAAGTGGGCACCTGCACATGTCAAAAAAAAAACAAGGCCGTTCTCAACATGTAACAAGGCCTTTTCTCAGCATGACAACCCTCAGGTGGGGACCTAGCGACGATGACTCTACTCCGCTAAGCACCATGTCACGGTTTCGATGCCTGGTCTCTGCAACCGCATTTCGACATGGGCGAAATGCGTGAAGAAAGCACTCCTCGATGCAGCTTTCAGTGTACCTTACGGAACACCGTGTGCATAAAAATAGTCTGTTGTGTCCCACTACGGCGTCCTTCAATATTCTCTCCGTGGTTTGGGCACGTAAAACAGGTTATCTTTGAAATTAGGTTCCACACACATTGTTTTCGGGTCAATCTCAAAATTCTGTTAAAAAGCTAGCACATGCCAGACAACTTACGACAACTAAAACTACGAGAACCATTCTTCTCACTGTTTCATAAATTGCCCTTAGCAGCGATTTGTTTAGTTTCAAGTTTTTCAGAGACCAGAGTTTTGTAAATACGGTTTATAAAGAAAATACAACTAGAACCTGTTTACCAAAATTTAGCAAATACAAATATGTGAGACTTTACACAGTCTTATTTTTCGTCTTGTTGGGGTAAGAACAGCATTTCATCTGCGAAGGGAAATTGACTGGTATATGAAAGGTTAAAGCCTGGGATAAAAATAGCGAGCTCCCCCCCCCCCCCCAAAAAAAAAGAGGGAATGCAAAAGTGCAATCAGAACACGCTATTTACACATTCCATATCTTTAATGCTGCTTCACACGACCACCTTCAATATTCACATGAACATAAATCCAACGGCTGGAAACAAAAAAATCGCGGCATCTCAAAGGAGTAAACGATGAAGAGTGGGCGAAGCAGTGGGATGGTTCGGTGTTACCGTAAATCAGCCGTGACATTTCCCCCCTCACGCATGTAAATGAGTGACAAAAGTGGCGTACAGTTATGTATAATGTTTGTTGGTCATAAATCGTATGTCGTGTTGAGTTGTGCATTTCGTTTTGCCTTCATTATTACTACTTTGTGCTCGGCGTTGCCGTTCAGCTGCCGCTCCCCGCACCCTCCGAGGTCACTTGGCGTTTTTGCCGTTTAGCCACCGCTTCCCGCGCCTTACGTTCGTTTTCATCGATGGCAGAAAGATAATGTCCTATGGTCGTCATTGTCGCTTATTCTTCATCGTCATCAGCGTCATCGTCATCGTAATGGCTTATGGTGGGTACAACAGCCAACGGACAAGCGTAGACCGTAAGGTGATTCGCCCCTAAAACGATAAAAGGAAAGTTTAACCTGGAAGAAGATACGGTACTAACTGCATTTCCGACCTGCGGTAGGTTGTGCAGCGCCCATATTGACGGTAGAAAAGTAATAATGTGAATTTGACGGAGGGAAAAAAAAGGAAAGTGATTGCACGCGCAAAAAAAATACCGCTCTCCTGCATTGATATGCTTATGTGTGCGGCACTTTTGAGATTCAGACCAGGCAGTGTCTGTGCAGCGATCACTAATACTCTTGACTTTGTCATACTAACGAAACGGCGGTAGGTTGATAACAAAGGCTATGGAGTCCGCTTAAAGCCATAGTGTTTCCGTTGCAGCGCGTCACTCCCGAAATGTGTAGGACTGGCAAAAAAAATGATAACAGGAAGAACATATCCACCTATTATTCAGGGGACGGCAGCCCAGTCTCGGATCTCCGTGTCACCGAGAGCGTTCGGACAGCTGCTCTTTCTGCGCAATGCCTTCGAACTAGGCGACGCCAAAGAGTAAAAAAGTATGAAAGCTAAAACAAAGACGGAAAACAGAGACGGAAAACACGGCAAAAGAATGGCACTTACTCGGGGCAATAAAGGGAGATGGCATGTCTCTGTCACAAACACTTAAACCAATGAGCTTGTGAGTCGAAGACTCGCGAGAGGAAGGCGAAACAGTTTGAATTGGGTCTCTACAATAAGGAATGCGGGGAGCGAAATTCGAATACCCTTCGCGCGCCTGCCTCCCGTTCACTCAGAAGGCACAACGCAGACTCATATTGAAGGGGGAGGCCAGGGACCGAATTCTTTCTTTCGATTTACGAGTGTAAATTGGCAACTACGTACCACGATGTACACGATTTCTCGTTTCATAGCGCACAAACTCGTATACAAGTCTGCAAAAACGTAGAATGGCCTGTCAAGGCGAAATCAATTCAACGACGTCTGTCAATTGGTGGTAATTTGGATATACAGTGGATGTGTATGTTTTAGTTTGTGCTGCAGTTTGAAAGCGCGTAATAATTCCACCTATCGCAACACATATTAGATGTGAAGCATCTTATGGCGAAGCTTAATCCGGTGGTGGTGGTGGTGGTGGTGGTGTGCCGCGTGCCCACCCTTACTGCGCATGCGCAAACAGTTAAAGAAAAAATAAAAATAAAAAACCTCCTCTCCCCCTCTCTCTCCTCTAGGCATCCCTCCCCACGGCAACCACACCCTCACTGCGCATGCGCCTCCCTTCCTCTCTCCCCTCTTACACTCCCCCCCCTCTCTCCATCCCTGCCCGCAGCGTCTAACTCCCCCTGCGCATGCGCGTCCCCCCCTCTCTCTCCTCTCCTACGCTCCCCCCCCTCTCTCCTCTACACATCCCTGCCCACGGCGTTCACACTCCCACTGCGCATGCGTGTCACCCCCCTCTCTCTCTCCTCTCCTCCGCTTCCCCCTCTCTCGCCTCGCGACGCCGACGCAGGCAGCGTCTGCTAGCGAGTTTCTTGGTTGAAAAAACCGACTGCTCGCGCTGCACAACCGTTCACTGGCCATCCCGTATATATGGCAATGGATCTTGACCTCCAAGGTGGTGCCGGTGGAAGATTTCTCCTGTGCGTTGTTGAACAATAAAAATTCGCAGCGTGCGCGTTAACTAAAAGCGGAGTGCGGGTCTCTGTGTCCAGTCGGAGTCTTCTGTCTCTCATTGCCCATTAGCAGCGATTGGCATGTTCCAGTAGGAAACACTGCTCCATCACTGCCTGCTTTGCGCCTCCCCAGTTTTCTCTCCTGCGCAACGCTGCGATGAGCGCCAGCGTCAACGCCGCCGCCAGTGTAAGCGTTAGCGCCCGCTGCTTCACATCTACACATGGTTCCCTTTAGCGGGAGATGGTGTAATTTTCTTTTCATGAAGAATTTGCACCATGCACTGCCTCTCTTGTTTTACTTATTTTTAATCATCGGCATGCATGTCGCATGCACAACGGAGTTAAGTCTTCTTTCAGACCACGCGGCCTTTCCATCTTCTTCCTTCTTCTGTGCGAGGAAGTACCGACACCACCCTGTAAGCCTACCCACTTCTCCCCATCGATACATATTACTCAATCATATAAAAGATATCCCCATTCGCCCGTACTAATTACAGAGGTGAGGATCTAGTTTATCAAATGCCTCGGCTACTAAACACTGCTCAGCATAAACAAAAAAGATTTTCATGTGCTCCGTTTGAAACAATGTATAAAAAAAGCGTTTGTTTTACATTCTGTGATTACTTAAGGAGTAAAATATCATTAGAGTAACATTTTGACGTAAACTGCGTATGTTTTAGTTTGTGCTGCAGCTTGAAAGTGCATAATTACTTCATGCAGAGAAGCGCATATTTATGAAGAGTTTGTACAAAGAACTGCCTCTATTTTCTTGCTTTTTTTTTGTTAAATCATGAGCTTGCATGCCGAACGCACATAAAAGTTAGGTCCATAGCGCCACTTTCGAATCTCCTCTTTCTTAATGTGAAAGAAATCATAACTTCAATCGATCGGTCGATTGTTCGATCAATCAATAAATCAATACGCAAAGAAAAATCATTTCGGCGTTCAATAAGCGACAGTCTTCTTAGTGAGGTCACTAAACCTGTAATCACAATTATTCGAATGAACAACGCAGAAGACAGAGCGCATCAAGTGAGTCTTTTAAGAACAACTAGTGAAAATGAAAGTCGACTTCACTATAGCATTGCCGCTATGATCAAACTAATCAATATGATTAAACAGTGACAGAAACCGTGATGGTCAAAATAATAAGGGTCAACTCAATATCTGGCGCCCCTTAAATTAGGGTTGCGGTTTTGACACTTGATATACAAGAAAGTAAAGTATACGGCCAAGCATTTTACGTGAAGAAAGTGTCCTTCTCGCATTAGTTACACTTCAAATTCCATAATTACGCAAAGATACACTTCTTTGAGGCAAATGGGTTGCATGATAGGTCAAACGAAACAGTTGGCGCATCTGCGTATCGCTGTACCTGCGAAAGAAGCTTCGTCCGTTGAAATCAGCTGGCAGTTCCTTCTCTGTTCACTTGTATGTGTTAGTTCTCACGTCGTGTTTTGCGACAGGGAATAGCATTTAAAAGCCACTGCACGCTTATTCGAGTTATTTGGAGCCCGACACAACACGATGTGTCCCTCTTATGAACTCCTATGTAATCGTGAACGTCGGCTTACTTCGCCACATCACCATGTGCAGATTACTTATCACTTCATGTAGGAATGTAAATTTTCTTTAAACTTTCACGAACGTTTTCGAATATGACAACAAGACCGCTCCCATATACCACTAACAAAGCCATAATAAGAGTCATAAGAACGGCTCCATGTCGCAGTCAGCCGAGAAACTTCGTGGTTTATTGCTTTTTCTGATGGCGCAATCTCTTGTTAAAAATACTGTAAGCCTCTAGTCCTTGCAAAGCGCTTCCTTTCCGGTGTCCGAAGATAACCCTGCTCTCCAAACACATACCAGTGAACATTCCATTTCTGTTACTTTATGGTGTCTATCTCTCTCGCTCACCTTATTTCTCTTAAATGTGTCTTTCTTCGCTTTCCAAGCGTGCTTGCTCGCGCCGTTGTCGAGCCCTGTTGGTACGACTCGCTGGCCGGGATGGTTTGTCTTTGCGGCCAATCTAGGCGGCCGTTTGGATGGCCTAGTCAGGCGAGCAGCTAGGCAGGTCTGACGGTTCCCCAACGGTGAGCTCACTGACGCGATACACGGGCGGGATGCACCACTGCAGCTCCCCAGCACTTTGCGCTTGGTCAGGCATCGTCGAAGAGGATGCGGTGGACAGGGGGGGCCGCGGGAAGCACAGCTTTCTCTGATAACTGAATTCTGTTATTATTTTATTCGCATCTCCGCATATATTTTGTCTACGTATGATGCGAGGTAGTGAAACATGTGTCGTTGTTCATAGTTTGTTTTTTCTGACATTCTTATTTCGTTCCTTTTGGTGTGTGGCATTCCATGCGGGAAAGCCCGAAGAACTGAACCAGCACGGGATAAAGCACGGGATAAAGCCGGGAGTCGGAGAAACTGGGAAACGAGTGTTATTTAGTTTCAAATGCAAGCAGCGAGAAAGAAGAAATACCTGATGCAAATGATTTCAACATTGATGTATAAAAGGCCTGCTTTGATGTCCTCAAATTTGTGAAGAATGATTTCTCGCCAGTTTAGGGAAAACAGCTCCCCTTGTCAAATAAACAAACAAGAAACAAGCTAGTCCTCGCAATAATAGCAAAACAGAAAGATGTAGGAGATCGACATATACGGAACGCCAGTAGCAGACCACCTGATGGTTAAAAGTTGAAATAAAGAAGAGGCATAAAATCGGTAAATTATCAGGACAGAAAAGAAAAATACAAACAAAACGCAAACCATTTTCGGTCTTCGAATAGATAGTCACACAGGGCTAGGCATCGCCCAGACAAGACAAAGGCGGGAAACCGAATAGCTCACACCTTCACGGACGAATGCTATGAACCACCGATTGAAAACGAAACAAAGAAAATGGCATACAACAAAAGACAGGGACGCAGGCTGACAATCTAATAAATGGGCGGTAACAAGCGTAGCGAAAGAAATATTGAAAAAAAGGCGCGCTTAGGCAGAGGGTCCGGAGGGCTTGACTCGAGAAGGAGAGTTCTGTTTTGCGGGGGGTACGAAAAGAAGAAAGAAGTGGAGGAAGAGGAGGTTCTCTTTTCTGACAGCCGCCGCGCCCCCTTTCCCAATCTCCCTCGGCGTCCCGTTCCGCCCGGTTCCCGAATCAATCGCGCTCAGGCTCCCCAGTAGCGGCGGAGAAGACGGTACACCCCGAGAAGCGCGCAGGGTGCCAGCAGCGGGAGCAGCTCCTTCGCGCATTCCCGGCGAGCCCGCCAGTTGAGGAGAGTCGCTGGCGCGCTCACGGTCCGGGCCGGTGCGCTGCGCGAGAGGTGCGCGTAGACCTCGCTCCGATGCCCGCGGCCACTTCCACTCGCGTGCTGTGATGATGGTGCGACTGCTACTGCAATAGCCCCTGCTGTCTTCACGTCGTCACTTCGTTGAGTGTGCTGCCGCTACGGAAGTTTTGCTCCCGACGGAGAGATTGTTCCGTTCTTTGCTAGCTCCCCGTGCGCGGTCTTGGTGTTCTCGCGCCCGTCCACTCGGAGCACCTCCTCGCCCCGACCTCGAGCTTGAAGCATGGCTCCGGCGTCGTCGCACGTGTTCGGCATGCCGATGAACTTGAGCAGTTCGCGCCATCTCAGATGTCACGGCTGTGAGGATTACATTCCTTTCCTCGGTGGTTGGCTCCTCATCTTGCTGTCACTTGCCGGTAAGACGACATTCGCCTTGACGATGACATCTTCATTTCCACTACTTGCGTCTTTAGGACGTAGATGTCCTTTTTACCCCTGTTGTAACCGTGATTATTTCTCACAGTTTAGTGGAGTAACTGGTTTTAAAGCTATTACATAATGAAACGCTTGTCAGCACCAGCATTTTGATAGAGGAAACACATACTGTGCAGTAAAATAATTTTGTCGTTAGAAAATTTTGTTCCCAAAGAGTTGGCACACATTCCTTCATCAGTACACAGATGGAGTGTTCACAAATTACGAACTCACATGTCAATGTGTTAAGGCACATTTACATATCAATGCCTTGCAAGCAAACACAATGAAACGTAACCTAAGAGTCATTCTCGCAAGCGTAATCGCGCTTGAATAGAATGACGAATCATTTCAATCAGGTGCCGAACCTTTTACATTATGCATGTGCACTATTGTCTAAGTGCTTCAAACCTTGTCACATGCATGCTTCAAGGCAAGCACACTCTAAGAAAAAGAGTTATTTTTCTTTTGTAAGTTCTGAAAAGCCACGTTTGTGACTCTCTTTTAATAGACGTACGAACTACCTTTAGATAATGTTATACTCTCGTCTGAGAGTCGTGGGACCCAAAAGAGTTAAAGTGTAACTTTAAAAAGGTAGTCATATAGATAACAAGCCAGGACTCACCGAAAATCTCTCATATCTTTTTCTTCGCGTGAATGTACTAGGTATATACAGTGTGTTGTCTTGCTCGTGCACTATTTTGTAGCAGGAAAGCCAAAATAGCAAGCTACTTTCGGCCACAGTCAGCTTGTCCATATTAAATAACACAGCATTTAAAAAAAAACTACTACAGACAACATGGCTTGACCATGTAAGCGTAAATAATTTTATCAATAGCAACACTAAAGAAGTAAGAATACGTGAATAAAAACATGTTCTCGTGTTTCTCAGGGCTTAGAGACATTTTGAAGTTGCTTATTAGATAGCAAAATCAAAGTTTGGTAAACCAATGCACACCACAGCTCTTTTGAAACTTAAGCAAGATGACGAAAAAAAGAAAAGAAATGTTTACGGCATCACAGGGCTCCAATGGCGAAAAAAGCAGCCACAAAAATTTTAGCTTTCTTGTATTTAACCAAATTTTTACATGCAAAGTACACACAAGTGATGCGCATTTCCGCATACGTCAAAAGCTTCACCTTGAATATCCCGGTTACTTTGCCTTACGTCATGATCCGGGCTATATTACGTCGACGAAGCATTCTCGGAGACAATAAGTACTAAATGTGGACATAACCAAACGACGAGTACGTATGTATCTTAGCGATTCGTTAAACGGGCCATGAACCCATTTCCCGCGTAATCATCGAATTACCTTAATATCGAAGCATCACTATTCGATCAACGCAGTTTTCTCGAATCCGTAAAGAACAAACTGAGTTACAGGGATTTGTCACACGCGTTAAGGAATTTTTTTCGTCTCTCATCGCGACGAGCGTGCTAGCAGCTACACTGGTAAAGATGGCATGTAGAAAAGAAGATATGTCAGCACCCGTCAAAACCTTGATCGCACGTGGTTGTGATTTCTCTGCAAGAGCGTGGCTATACTGTGCTATGCTAGCAGACCATGGATCACGGAGCCGGCACGTCGCGACACCCCATGGTAAGAAGCGCATCTGATCAAAACGCCGCTCATGATTTACGTGGGCTCTTTGCCACTAGCATGTGATCTGCTGTTCGACGTCAAACAGCAGAAGCCGGCAGCTCCCGAAAGAACGAGCACAGCCCTGTGTTTGAAAAGACAGCTCCTGAGAAAATGGTGACTTCGTCCTCCGCTACTAAATACTCATTGCTGCGCACTACTGCAAGATTTGACTAAGCTGTTCAAGCAATTCTTTTCGCAGGGTGTGTTTTCTCACTAAGCCCGAGGGTTGGTTCATGACCAATTTAAGGCTCTAAATTTTTCGTGTGTCTACCTTCGGCTGGAAGACAGCTACGGTATCCGCGTCAGTATACATACGCTTTATGACGCACGCGCACTTTTTGAAGGGGAGGCGGATGAACGTATCTGACAGTTTTCAATCAAGCTGGCTCACGACCCAAATCCGCCTAATGTTTTTTTTACCGATAATCTTATTACTTACTCATGACGGGAATATCAATATTAGAGTCATGTAGGAGAGTCCTTCCAAGCCGAAAACACCAGGGTATAAATGCCGAGGAAAATCTTCTCGCACTACACGTTTTGAAAACAGTTTAGCGTGTCTGAGATTTCTTCATCGTACGGAGACAAGTGAACGATAGGCGAAGAAACTCTCAAAATTCAGCAAAAAAAAAAAACCGGCAGATCCCACGCACTGTGGGAATCGATATAATGCGAAGCAGCCAGCAAGGAGAAAAATCATGCTGTACATAATATGCATGTCATTATTTACATGTTAGGACCTGTCATTTGTGTTCGTCATACAGTCACGTCGCGCAATACAAATTTTGGTGTATATCAAGCTAGCGAACTGGACGCAAGCGCACCATGAGCGTTGCATGTAAATGGCATTGTAGATTACCTGCATGCCAAGATTTTCATGTTACCAGCTGCCACTTATGTTCGCTTAATTTTTTACCTCGAATCGCAGCGAGACGCGAGACCAATCTGCCTCCGTTTCGCATGCGTTCGTATTCTCGCGCTTTGCGCAAACTGCAGACGCCATCCGCGTTCCAGCGTTTAAATTGACGGACACTTTGTCAATTCCAAAGTGTGTTCCTCGAACGCCTGTGCCCACTGAGACGTGGTCGGTAAGAATGGAACGTGATGCGCGCGTCTCCTTCCTTGCATGATTAGAGACGCTGGACCCAGCGACGCTACGCAAGCAAAGCGCGAGCGCTGTAGAGACCAACGTGACTGGCGTCCGTTTGCGCGCCCCGGTGCCCACCTGGCACCGTGCCAGGGCCACCGTGGCCAGGGCACGGTTGGAGAGACGGACGGACGTGAGCATGAGACATTAAAGGCTTTCGCCTTAAAAGTTTCGTGTATATCAAGCTGGCGAAACGGCCAGGAGAGTGTCATGAGCGTGGCATGCAAGTCATGTTGCACATGTCATATGTCATGATTTCCGTATTATCACTTGTCATTTATGCTTGTCATGCAGTCACGTCTCTCAATACTAAATTTGGTGTATATCAAGCTAGCGAAACGGCCCCGAGACTGTCATGAGCATGGCATGCAAGTCATGTTGCACATGACATGTCATGATTTCCATATTACCACATGTCATTTATGCTCGTCATACAGTCCCGTCACTCAATACTAAATTTGGTGTATCTCAAGTTAGGGAAACGGCCACGAGAGTGTCATGAGCGTGGCGTGGAAGTCATGTCGCACATGACATGTCATGCTTTCCATATTACCACTTGTTATTTATGCTCGTCATACAGTCATGTCACTCAATACCAAATTTGGTGTATATCAAGCTAGCGAAACAGCCGTCAGCGCGCCATGAGCGTGGCATGTAAATCATGTTGTACATGACATGCAGGTCATGATTTTCGTATTACTACCTGTCATTTATGTTGGCCATGCAGAAATGTCTCATCGTACCAATTTTTGGATATATCAAATTAAGAAAACGGCCTCAGGAGCACTATGGCCATGGACGTGTAAATCATACTTTTCATGACAAAGTTAGTCATGATTTTCATGACATGACCAGTCATTCATGTTTGTCATACGGTCATGTTATGTCATACCAATTTTGGTATAAATCCCATTAACGGTATGGCCAGGAGAGCACAAAGTCGTAGGCGGCTAGATAGATAGATAGATAGATAGATAGATAGATAGATAGATAGATAGATAGATAGATAGATAGATAGATAGATAGATAGATAGATAGATAGATAGATAGATACGCTCAAAGTCGCCGAAGTTCGCTAAGAAATGCTTCGCATTTAATATAATGAAACGCCAGTGAAGCCCCTTAGAATATATAAGTAATTAAACAGGAATTTTATGTATGCTGGCGACACTCGCGGCTGCGCCAGACGGCAGGCCGCGAGTGTCGGCAGACGGCAGGCCTGTCCGGCAAGCCGGCAGACCGCGCGAAGATGCGCTGCCTAACGTAGATAAGTGCTCAGATTTCGACTCCGATTGCTTCCGCATGACCGCATTTGATTGGTTGCGAGGGTAATCGAGGCGAATAAAGACGTCCAATATGCGAGCCGCTGGGATCCATCAGCTCTTTGCTGCTCAAGAACGTGTTCCTTATAGAGTTTCTTCTTGCTCACATCGCCCTTGATGCTAGTAACAGCGACTTCATAAATTATTTTAAAGCTTTACTTATATTTGCAGACGATTCCACGGGCTTTCTCCGCAAATGAGGGGTTGGGAAGAGGTTTGTTCACAATTGGCGAACGCTTGCTCCTCTGCTTTTACGATTTATCACGTCAGTTACTTTCCCAGCGAAATGCGCAAAAAATGATAATCCATAAAAAAAGGAAACGTACTTCTAGCTATTAGCCATTGCAAGCAAGAAAATAGCTTGTGTTTTTTATTTAGCTGAACCAGCAATATCAAAACTCCTGCCGTAATAGTATTGACTGCTATCGGCTCTTGGAACGACTTGTTGGGATAAGGCAGACCTGCTCTTATAACGCAGCACTGTTTGTACGTTGTGAGCATAGAATCTGTAATTTCTTAATTTCTTTAAATATTTTTTCATTGCAATGCGCCTATTAGCGGGAGGGCTAAAGTGCGATGTTACTTTAATGGGAAGTTGATCTTGTCATAGTAGAGCTTTTGCATCAGTGCAAAGTTGTGTGATGCCTGCTGAGTCTATGTAATGCAAAAAATGCGGGTCTACTAAAAATATTTTGTCTTCATTGTTCACGGTGAAGCCGTGTTGGTTGTACATGAAATTACAATAAAACGGCAGCGCACACCGGGTTGAGACACAATACACGAAACACAAAAGGACGAGACAAGCGCTTTATTGTAATTATGACCAACCAACTAGCCCACAAGTTCATTTTAAGCATGTACATGAAAGCTCCGTAAAAATTTATACTCAACTTTATGTACTCACAAGCCGGTAAACGTACCTGAGTTACGTTTCTGTCAAAATAACAGGAATAGTTTTTGCGAGGCTGCGTGAACAGCTGATGAAGAGACATCCAAGGCACATCAAACAAAACAAGTTCTGTGATTTTACGCGTCAAGGCCCTGATATCAGTATGAAGCACACCGTACTACAGCACTTCACAATATTATCCGACATCTTTTGTTCTTTGTCATGCTGCTAACTTGAAGTACACGTTCGTACTTTCTGCATCACCCCCCGGAGAAAGGCAGTGGCAGTGCACAGGAAATATTCTAGCGCCTTATAATGCTCAGCAGCGCAACACCACGACCCCTAGGCTACCCGTCTAGCCCCTAAACAGAAGATCCACCACGACCACTCTGGTGGAAATTCGTACTAAAAATACGTAGCATAAGCTGCCAAATGCCGAATTCAAACTTCTAGGATTTCATAAAATAGGTTTCTTTTTTGGGAACCATCGCGTGCCTGAAAGTGCACCAATGCAGCTACTAGCGTGGTTCACTACAAAGATGTTAAGAAAACGCTTTGCTGGCAATTCTCAACACAGGATCAATTGTAGAGGGCAGCAAAACATCAGCAAGTCTACGCCAGGAAAATGGCGAGAATCGCCAAATACGCATAGTTACTGGAAGTATCCTGGTTATTCCGCCGTCGACTAATGTGCAAATGGACCTGTCAAATTCGTACCGAAGAAATCCCATGCGGACCTTAATGCATGCAGGTTGCATCATTAACTCCACCCACCCCCTTCCTTCTTAGTCACAATTCCATGTTTGAGTGGTGATATAAGAAGACCGCCATTTCGGCAAGGGAAAACTTTGCTGTGGGAAAATGCTGCTTGTCGACTGTCAAAGAACTCCTCGCAGAAAACTACACTGTTTAAACATTTGAAGCAATCACAGTTAAGGCCAGGCAATTACGAGTTGGCAACAAACTGAAATGTTATACGAAGTAAGAATCGCAGCTAACTCTTTCGGATCCGATCACGATTGAGTCTTCAAAACACTGGTGTGAGGGAAGATGGTCGTTCCAGAGAGCGAAGCGGTTTTCGTTCTGTCCCTCATCTCAATAAGCAGTAAGCGGGAAAATCCTAACACGCACAAGGACTCCACCGATGTGGGTCGTTGTCCACCGAGTCGTCTACCGATGTCTATCGAGGTTAATATCCGTAGCGCTCTTGACAGCGCCCATATCATGAAAGTTCGCAACAGCTACTCGAGCGACGCAGCACCTACCCTTCCTCCACCCCCCCCCCACCCACCCACCCCCCGCTAGTAGCACCCCTTCATGCTGTTTCACCGATGTGTAACGCGCGGTGAGTTTCCTCACTGTTTGAGCAGCCATCGACGGCAGGCCTCGCACGCGGGACGATGTTATCGCACGCGCCCTTTACGTGGCGGAGACGGTTGGCTCGTTTCATCTCTGCTTCAGCCGCGCCCGTCCACAGCGCTGCCGCTCGTTTAGATGCGAAGCAGCTTAAGGCGAAGTTCAACCCGGTCGAGGTGGTGTGCGCCGTGACCACCCTTACTGCGCATGCGCAAACCCTTTCAAAAAAAATAATAAAAAACCTCCTCTTCCCCTCTCTCTCTCCTCTAGGCATCCCTCCCCGCGGCGACCACACCCTCACTGCGCATGCGCGTCCCCTCCCTCTCTCCCCTCCTACGCTCCCCCCTCTCTCCTCGAGGTGTCCCTGCCTGCGGCGTCCACATCCCCACTGCGCATGCGCGTCGCCCCTCTCTCTCCTCTCCTACGCTCCTCCCCTCTCGCGCCTCGTGACGCCGACGCAGGCAGCGTATGCTAGCGAGTTTCTTGGTTGAAAAAACCGACTGCTCGCGCTGCGCAACCGTTCACTGGCCACCTCGTATACATGGCACTGGATCTTGACCTGCAAGGTAGTGCCGGTGGAAGATTTCTCCTGTGCGTTGTTGAACAATAAAAATTCGCAGCGTGCGCGTTAACTAAAAGCGGACTGCGGGTCTCTGTGTCCAGTCGGAGTCTTCTGTCTCTTATTGCCCATTAGCAGCGATTGGCATGTTCCAGTAGGAAACACCGGTCCATCACTGCGTGCTTTGTGCCTCCCCAGGTTTCTCTCCTGCGCAACGCTGCGATGAGCGCCAGCGTCAACGCCGCCGCCAGTGTAAGCGTTAGCGCCCGCTGCTTCGCATCTACACCATCTCTCTTTAGCGGGAGATTGTGTAATTTTATTTGAGCGGACAACATGCAAAACACCTGGGGCAGGCCCGTAGCCAGAAATATTTATTCGGGGGGGGGGGGGGGGGCACCCGTTGAAAACCTTGAAAACCACATATTTTTATTATTTATTCGCGGTAAAACACCCCCCCCTCAATCCGAATTTCGGGGGGGGGGGGGGCTAGGGCCCTCTCCCCCGGCTACGGGTCCTGACCTGGGGCCCATGTTATCGATTCGAACTTTATGCGAAACATGACGCGACGGCAGCGCCAAAAGCCCGCCGAAAGTGTCCAAAGTGTTGGTAACGCAATAAACAATAATTTTGAAAGAACAAAAGTGTAAAGTGGTGGTATACAATCGCTTCAAAAAAGAAGCCAAGTATAATAAATAGATTGGGAACCTCTAAAAAATTAGTGTGAAGAAGCTAGAGCTAACAAAACATGCATTCACACCATTAATAACATCGAAATTCCATCGCCAAAAGGCCTGTGGAATTCAACAAGGACGTGGTTTGCTCAAGCATTCTAAACTATACTGCTTCTGCAGTTCAGCCATTTCCTTGTCTCCAAGCAACGAATTGGTCGTATAATTTGAAATTTTCGCATCCTTAATTGCGAATAATAGCAACAGAAAGTATTACAGCGACATATAACAAAGCTTGAGCCCATGCTCGCGTTCTAATCTCATCTGCTCAGCCTTTTTCTTCAGTGAAAAGAATGGGAGCCATCCATTAGATAGAGTAATCCAATTTTCCCTCATAATGACTCCTCGTCACCCTCCTATTTTGTTATCACAACGCTAGCAAGAAACGTGTATTTCTTACTTTTAGCATTTGGAGTTGGCGTTTCCGCCTTTTCACTTATACTCCCATGGGTGCTATCCAGCATTACTTCCTAACTTCGTTAACACGCGGAAGAAGATGTTATATGGACCAGCCGTCCTCTTATTCTTGTTCTTGCTCTTTGCACTCCTTCTTAGAATCCTTTTTCTACTGACAGAAATCCGACTTTGTTTTTATTGCGATAGCAATTATATATGGACACGCGGCTGGTTTTCGCCGTCGGCGTCGGCGTCATTTGCCGTATATGTATATGTATATATATAACCGGGCCCGCCCGTCGTTCGTGAGCGTGAAAAGACGCGAGGGGGGGGGGGTCCTCGAGCGACCTTCGATTTTACGAGCGAGGGGGCGCGCGCGTTATCTCCCCTTCTGGGCGGCCGACAGCGGGCGGGGGGGGGGGGCGACGTCCGATTTTACGAGCGCGGGCGCGGGCGCGCGCTTTATCTCCCCTTCTCGGCGGCCGGGCTGGCGTACCCTTCTACGTGCTGCGCTTTCAACGCGAAGAGAATTCTCTTAAACAAGCGTTTTCTAGAGTTGCGTGAGATCGGATGCAAAAAGAGTTAGCTGCCAGCCTCACTTCGTATAACATTACAATTTTTTGCTATCGCATTCATTGCTTCACCCTTGCGGTGAAACTGTGACTTTTTTTTTTCAACACTCTTTTGCGGACCTTCTAAAGCATCATCTGGAGTTTTTCCCACCTGAAACGTATATTGAGATCTCCAACGTAATAATTAAATACATCCGCATTTACACAGGACCTGAGTTTTAGTGAAAGTGGTGTGCCACTTTGGACAATGGTGTCCGGAAAGCGTGACGCGTGCTCTCTGACTGTTAAGGCACCATATCGCCTATTTACAACGTGGGTAGATTAGCGACGGCTGAAACACGGTTACGATAGCCTCATGCATGAACCCGATAGCCAGACGCATGAACGAAAAGCGGTAGATTAGTGAATGGAGAACAGTAATCTATAGCGTATTTAAGTCGTTCGCAAGGTCAATGTATCCCACTGTTTTGCCGACAAGCCTTTCTTTCTGGTCTTCACGTATTTACATCTATTTGCAGCTCGTGTTTCTATTTGAGCTGTCATTAACTCACTTCATTTTTGTTCCTCAAAGCATATTTTACGATGGCCCGGCCACAGGTATTTTAAAAGACGCACACCGCAAAAATTGGCAGCCCATCCACGAAGTGAATGCTCATGATGGAGTGAAGCTCCATTGAATAAATGACAACCGATGTAAAGAATGTTTATGAAATCCATCTCTCCGTCCGTCCGTCCATCCATGGATGGACGGACGCACGCACGGACGGACGGACGCATGCAGAGACGGACAGGTGGATGGACGAATGCAAGGACGGACGGAAGGAAGCACGGACGACGGCTGGACGGACAGACGGACGTATGCACGGATGGACGGACGCACGGACGGACGGGCGGATCCATGGACGGACAGTTGTACGGACGGACGGATGTACGGACGAACGGACGGACGGACAGATACACAGACGGACGGACGGACGGCCAGCTTCTTGTCCTTGTCTACAGGACGAAGACAAGGACAAGAAAAGACAGAACATGCGCTGTACAGCGCATGTCCTGCCGTTTCCCGTCCTTGTCTTCGTTCTAGCGCTGTCCCATATAATTCATCATGAACCCTAACCAGCTAGCCCACCTTTCCGTTATTCTGATATGTAACACCTGGCGTTTCGGTCCGACGGGGAGCTGCGACGACGGCAACAACGGACATGGTGCGAGCCTAAGGAGCTTCTCTCCTAAGCAGTACGAAGAGCAATCTTTATACGATCATGTCCGTCAACACCGCTGTAAAAGACCTTCTTATAAGCGTAATATTGTTGAATTCTTTTTCTGTGTACTACAACACAGTATTATCTCCTCTAACTGCCCGATTACCCGAATGCCGCAGTGACTCCAGTGTCTCCACACCGCGAGGAGCAATATTCCAATTACGTCATTGGTCAAGCTTGGGCGGTTCCTTGCGGTGGATGGCGAGCATATTTGAGAATTTCGACTTTCACAGAATTCACGGTGACAGACGCCACATGGACCACTCAGCTCACTTCAGGGGACGTCACTGTGCACTATTCGCTATGTCTTCAATCCCAGATGCCACAGACACGTCAACATTATGCGAGTACGAAATATTCCTTGTGGCCTCGAGTCGCCTTGCATATTTAAGCTACAGATTCGAGTCAGTGCATAAATTGTTCACCACCATCCCAGTTCTTAGGTAACGATGTCTTTGTTTTTTCACCTTAGAGCAAACAATGCTCCAGAATTTCTCGCCAAACGAGGTTATACGCGTATATCAGAGCGCGAAACGGTTGACGAACGGGAAGGTTCTCGAGTTTCAGTTTCAGCCATGCAACCAATAACTACCCACACGCAAGGCAATATGCTCTGCAATCTTATCTGTGACGCACGCCTGGATCTAATCACAATATGTATTAGGGGCGAAGCTCCTCAGGACTTAGCCTTGTCTTCCGTTGTGGTCACGGTATAGAACCGTCCCTATAGTCAAAACATATGTGAGACACAAAAGAAGGTTTCACTATAGACTTCAACGTAGAGATAGGCTAATTATAAGGCAAGAGATCGCTGTTCCCGGCAAAAATAACCTATCGCGAAGAGTATTGATGAGTTCATCTCTATTAAAATGTCCTTAGATGTTGAGGCTTCGCAAGGAAACCTGTAACACAGAGGCACACGTCGAGCACTCTATCTTCCAACAATTTAGCCCATATTTAAATGGTATCTTACCACCGGTAAGATGGTGGCCTCTTGGATTCGCTTTTGAGGCACATCCTCCACTCCAGCTACTTTTCGAAATCATCCTTGAATTGCCTAAGACGACCTGGAAGGTGCAATAAATTTACATTTCTTTATACACTTTATGTCACTCAATTTACCTTATATGGGGCAACGCTCGGGTAAGGTACGATTACTCACCGATACGATACCCAGAGCTTTGCCCACTCGCCATGATTCAATTCGTGGGGACGCGTGGATTTTTGTAGCGTTAGCTACACTGGCCTAGCCAAGCCCGTTTCGCGCGGCTCATCAAGAGCCAGTGCGCATGCGCGAGGATCATTGATGTCACGCAGCTGGCGCACCGGAGCTGCCGGAGCCGGCACCGCCGGCACCTCCCGCGCACTCCGCCGCCGCCGCGCGCGACTCACCGCTGCCGGTCTGCGCATTCCAGAGTAGTGACGTCGTAGCCGTGGTAGACGCACTGGCGCCGTCGCGCGCGCGCGCAGCTATTGGGCTATTCGCCTTCGCTGTGCAGTCGCCGTCTGACACTGCGCTGGAGCCGCGGCGCTTCTGACTGGCGTTTGCCAGTGTGGTATAGCCACAGAGAAGGAGAGCGCAAATGCGGCCCAACGGCGCAGAAGAGCGGAGAAGCTTGACTCATGGGATCCCGAAGTAGTTGCCGGGCAATTAGCGTCAGAAGCTGGGATTTGGGATTCATGGAAGCAGGATTTGAGCAGGATTTGGGATTCACCACCATTCATCTTGTCTATCAGAGCCAGACAATGCCAAATACTGCGTTGGGGCCATAGAGACGACAGCGTGCTCGCTGGTCACCGAGCCGTCTTTGTGGCAATAGAGAAGCAACTTGGCCTTGAGCAAAAATTAATTTATATGTGATACATAATACGTATACCGTGTGTGTGTCATTGGAGCAGCAGTTAGCATGATAATCAAGCTAATCCTAGGCAATCTAGACAATCAGGAAAGCTAAGAATAATCAGCTGAAGCTTTGCTAACGCTACGTATATCCTGGCATAGCCGAGCTAAGCCACAGCAACATTTTTTAAAAGTTATTTTTTGCTTTAACATCTTTTTACTCAGCGTCCTTTATGTTAAATACTATAGCTGTCTGACAGTGCGTAAACAGGTATATCGCCCACTATAAGCTAACTAGTTCAATTTAAACGGTAACCTCACAAATGTCACTCTTGGACCATCTTATTTTACTATCAGCAGTTGGTAACCTGCAAGGGAGAAAGATGAGGGGAAGAGAAAGAGGTAATTAAGGTAACTTGGAAGGCACTGGGTCAAATACTCCAAACAAAGGCGAAGAAATTGAAAAACACGAAGCTCTCAAAGACAGCAATGACACCAGAACAAATACCCGAAGCATAATAGCAAGGACTCTTCCCGAATATGCATTCATAAATATTTAGTGTGACACATTATACACATGACAATATATACTAAGCAAACCAGTACAAGCAGTGATGTGGAATGGACGAATGACTAGCAATATCTTAGTAAAAACGAAGTACGCCTGTTGAGAAGAGTAAAGAGAGCCCACAGTGGGGCCTAAAACTATGCAGATCAAATTGTCAAACGCTTATGCAGTTTGAATAGCTCTGAAACTACTTCAGTGCTACATGTCACGCGTGGAAAACTTACTATATGGATCGCCGCTGTCCCAGCGACTCAAAAAAGTGTTCGTGCTTCAGTGCATCTGCCATTCAGCTTTATTTCACTACCAAAATTTATAATAATTGCTGGGTTTAACCTCTCGGAACCACCATATGGTTATGAGAGACGCTGGAGGGGAGGGCTCCGGAAACTTCGACAACCTTGGGTTCTTTATCGTGCACCTGAATTTAAGTACACGGACCTCAAGCATTTTCGCCTCCATCGAAAAATGCGGCCGCCACGGCCGGGATTCGGTCCCACGACATGCGAGCCAGCAGTCGAGCACCATAACCACAAGACCACCATTGCGGGTTATTTCGCTCCCATAGAGGTCACGTTTGGACAACGCACAACTTCAGTTTCACGTCAAGCAAAAAATTCAAAGGCGCTCTCGAAGGCAGCGACCAAGGTAATATGTGTTGCCTATACTTCCTTCGAAAGCAGTTCCCACACGGGTTAGTTGCTCTTGTCGGGTCAACCCATTGTCCTCCTTAGACTATTCAAAAGGAGCTTCAATTGTGAAGGTCTTCCCGAGTTAAAATTCGGGTCTTCTCTTCACCGCGCTTGGACACCTGGGCGAGAAACGTGCTCGGCCTGCGTTCGCTCACTTTACACTTTACAGCACAAAGCCGGCCGTGCTTCACTGACCAAGCCTTCGCCCAATCAATGCGCAGGGCACGTAGCCTCAGCAGTGATCGATGTCCGTCGTCCTCGTGTCCGTCGGAGTCCCTCTGTTGTTGCCCTATAAAGTACAACGGCGCTCACATCAATGGATATGTACCCCGAGTGTAGCAACCAAAGGTGACGTACACACACGGACCGCTCGCATCTAGTAGGAAAGAGAAACTTACATTTCAAAGACGGGCACGTACAAAGAGGAACGCTGGGAATGAGGGCAAACAACAAAAGGCAAAATGAGCGGGCTGCTTTTATTTGTACGGGTGCTTTGAGAGGCCATAAACAGCAATCGCGTCGTAATGGCTCAAAAGATCAAGCCCAAGAAGAAGCAGGCGACTATACACACATAAAACACGGGAGGAGGAAAAGAAGGAAGTAGGGATCGTTATTTATGCCCTTCACGAAAAGCTATTTGAATGCACGGGACTATTTATAACCACAAGGGGGGCCTCCGTCTGTCAAGCTGTACGAATGAACTTCTTAGACTGCCACAAGAACTTCAAGGCTAATCTTTTCTGTTCATCATTCCAGTCTTTCCTTTCTCAGTATTGTTACTCTTCTTGCACAGTGCAAGTGCATAACGACTGAGCAAAGTTGAAAACAAGTAGTAACGTTGAACAAACTGGAAGAAAGGCGCATTTCTTTGCATTCCTAAGCCACGATGTACTACTTCCGTTAAGGAGTGCCAGAAAATACAGAAATTGGACAAAGCCTAAAACAATAACAAGACGAATCGGCAAGAAGCTTTTGAAACACCAAGCACATCGCTCATGCTTAATTGCTCTTCTTATTTCTTTTTTCATTATATTGTTTCATTTTGAGCCTTCCGCAACGAAACAATGCTGAAGACAAGGTACTCGTTCCAAACAATCTTCTATGTTCAAGCAACAAAGGGATAAGAAGCTGCGTCGGGCAGTGAGTATGTTACTGAGTCTATACATAAACAAAATTCCTGTTTGCCAGAACAATGTTAAGTGCGGCCGTAATACGCCATCGCTTTTCCAGCGAAAGTTGTTATGAGGTCGCATCAACGGCCACTTTTGGCGACATGGTTGTCTGCCGCCGCCGCTGTTGTCCGTAACCGCTATCGCGCGAAATAAAAAAAAACGTGAAATAGGAAACAACATACAACATGGAACGGGGTTTGAACCTGGGGCCTCTCCACGACGATAACCCAGTCTTCTTCCACAGAGCCATGCCAGCGTTTGAAGCTCCTTCGCAAAAAGACCCTCTACAGCAGGGCTCTCAAACACGCGGCCCGCGGGCCGCATGCGGCCCGCGAATCTCTCGTTTGCGGCCCGCGGCCTGCACACGACTGTCTTCGCCCCACATTTCATTTATTTTCATAATTAACTATGTCGTGAGCTACACAGTCATGACTGGTCTTGTTTTCGTGAGACACCCCATGTGGTCACCATGTGTTGAAGCGTAACCGTGAAACAAAAACAGTATTTCAGAATCAGCGTCCACATTTTACTCATTTTGGAGATCGGGTATCGACATGTTGTTGGGTGCAATACTGTCCCCAAATCTTCAGAGAAGACCCGTATCTGAGATTTGGGAAAGGTTTTCTTATCAATGGTATGGTTGGCTGACAATATGTACGAACTAGCCCCCCCCCCCCCCCTCTCCGTTTTTATTTTCTTCCCTGGCCCTCGCGGGGCTAAATTCTGTGACTGCGGCCCGCCACCTGAGATGAGTTTGATACCCCTGCTCTACAGGCTTCATTTTGGGAAGGAACCACGTTAACATAGGTATATTGAATGGTAGAAGAGAAAAATAACAACTAGGTGTCACACAATACCAGTTGCGTAACCAGGTGTCACACAATGCGAACTGCGTAACGAGTGCACATAAGTCGTTTTAATTCTTCCAACACCTTACAAAATGCTCTGCCATAATTATTCATCATCATCAGCCACCGCATCAACAAATTGCACATAATACCTTGCAAATGTGTAGCGGGTACCTCGCTTCTCCGCAGAGTGACGAATAATGACGTAGTGACGAGGGTTCTTCCCAATTTGACAAAACGTTTGATTGATAGCACAGTGGCTTCCAAGTGTATATGTATTAATAGCCCCAAGAGAGTTTAAAATGGGCTCCAGAAATGCCACTGTTCCAGCTATCACTGTGACTGTGCCATGAGTTCCGCGCAGGCCTGGTGTTTGTTATGTTTGTTTGTATTTTAAATGCGAAGCATTTCTTAGCGAACTTCAGGCGACTTTGAGCGTATCTATCTATCTATCTAGCCATCTATCTATCTAGCCGCCTACGACTTTGTGCTCTCCTGGCCGTATCGTTAATGGGATTTATACCAAATTTGGTATGGCATAACATGACTGTATGACGAACATAAATGGCTGGTCATATCATGAAAATCATGCTTAACTTGTCATGAAAAGTATGATTTACATGCCACGCTCATGGCGCGCTCGCGGCCGTTTCGTTAGCTTGATATACAGCAAATTTGGGATTGAGTGACATGACTCTATGACGAACATAAATGACAAGTGGTAATATGAAAATCATGACTTCATGAGCGACATGACTTGCATTCCACGCTCATTGCGCGCTCCCGGCGGTTTCGTTAGCTTGATATACACCAAATTTGGTATTGAGTGACATGACTGTATGACGAACATAAATGACTAGTGGTAACATGGAAATCATGATATGTCATTAGCGACATGACTTGCATTCCAAGCTCATAGCACGCTCGCGGCCGTTTCGTTAGCTTGATATACACCAAATTTGGTATTGAGTGACATGACTGTATGATGAACATAAATGACAAGTGGTAATATGGAAATCATGACTTGTCATGTGCGACATGATTTGCATTCCACGCTCATGGCGCGCTCGCGGCCGTTTCGTTAGCTTGTTATACACCAAATTTGATATTGAGTGACATGACTATATAACGAACATAAGTGGAAGCTGGTAACATGAAAATCTTGGCATGCATGTAATCTACAACGCCATTTACATGCCACGCTCATGGTGCGCATGCGTCCAGTTCGCTAGCTTGACATACACCAAAATTGGTATATCGCGACGTGACTGTATGACAAACACAAATGACCGGTCCTAACATGTAAAACATGACATGCAAATTATGTAAAGCATGATTTGCTCATTCCTGGCTGCTTCGCATTACATCGATTCCCACAGCGCGTGGGATCTGCCGGCTTTTTTCTTTCACAAGAGCACTTATCAATAATGAGTCAGTCGTATGGGACATTTTTCGTGTGAGCGTACCGCTGCTGATCGCTTCCTCCAGTCAACATTACTGGTATTCCACGGCGATAACTGTCTCGTTCCGCAGTGATCTTGAGTCGCTAAGAGGCATACAAAACACCTCCGTGTAGAGGCACACTTATTGAAGATTGCGGGAAAACGATACAGCAGATATTTGCCATGATAGCAGGATCCTACAGCAGTGAGCAGGTTTACAGTACACTGTAAAAAATGTATGTTAAATAACATAAAATTTACAGGTATTTTCTGTTTTACCTACATGAAATTTCTTGGATTCGGCAAAAATGGATACTCTGTTTTTGAAATGATGTAATTCGTCATTTCAACCCTGTAAACATATAGTTTCTGTAAATATCAGAGCCACTTTGTAATAAATACCAAACATTGTTAGATTTTACCTGTTCTTTCACAGAAAAGTTATGTTAGAGCTCTCAAGACCTTGGGCATCACATCAATTCTCCCAAAAGTTTTCTATCGTGCTTCATCCGCTGCAAAAGTTCGACGCTTCGTAAAATAAAAGCCCTCTCTAGAGCAAAGCGTGAACTCGACATTGACCATCTTGCAAATTAGTAAAATTCAGACTTCGAGAAAAAATAATGCCAAACTCGACAAATACCAGATGCATGTCGGCGGTCGTGTTATGTGCCTTCTGTTGAGAGGTTCTACATGATAATGAACGCTGAGAAGGAAATGAAAGGTGTTGCGCCGATGCCGCACTACACTCAATTTGCAGGGAATGCCGCAAAGCATTGGGGTTTCTGGACGCCATTGAGAACAAAGCGTGCACTACTTTATTATTTGAACTTGGTACTAGGAAGAGAAAATTTCAATAGAACAGAAAAAAAGGTGTGCAAATACAAAAAGCCTGTTTTCTACGAAGAAATTAGAAACGAAAAATCTCTGTAGAAAAGCTGAAAAGTAATAACAGAGAATGTACGCAAATCTACAGAAAACTACTAATACAGAAAACAGACAAGAACAGAACTGTTGTGTCACTAAATTTGCCATGTATTTTCTGTTTTCCTCACAGGATTTTTTTTTACAGTGTAGATTGCTTGTACACAACGCCAGCTTCCCCGTTTCAAAGTATGCCTTTACCGAGCCTTCAAGTGGACGCTTCGCTGTAAACAATTCCTATCCTGAAAGTACGCACCAGCGCCATCGCAGTCTTCGAGTATTTTACGGCTGCCGCCAGAAATGATCGCGCATCCGCTGCTTGGACGTAAACAGGGATGCGGTGCTAGACACGTCTGAAGTGTTTTTCTTGTACCCATGTTAACCCACGCCACAGCAGTTTATGAAATCACACGTGCGGTTCAGGGAAGCTAACCTCAAGCAAGTGGAGCCTCTAGAAAATTATTTCCTTCGAAACGGGAAGCAAGAGAGGGGACGTCGTGCAGCTGTATATGGTTAGGTGGGAGCAGGAAGGAAAAAATCTGGCCTTTTTTACTCCTGTTGGTACTGACGTACATACACAAACTATCCCTTAACCTGAATGAAGAACGTTGTCAGCCGGCTTAGTGTTAGGGTAGTTTTTTCGGTGCTTAATAGGTTGAGTAGGGCCTGTGGAATTGTAGAGCGAAAACTTACTTAAAAAGCGAGCGTCAGGTGTCTAAGAAAAAGACTGCGCGATCAGAGACGTGGCTCCTTTTGTACAATGTAGACAGGTGTCGTGCACATCTTGCCGTTTTCATGTGGTCGTGTATGCATAGGCTAAACAAGCACATGCCTCAAATCATGTTGTTGGTTCAGAGACTTTCGTTGCAAGCGAATGCGCTCTCGCATGCGTCCCAGCACGTTGCGCTGTGTCCATTGCTCACCTATGTTTCACGAAGCTAAAGTCCTAGCGGAATACCTAGGTCAAATGACGAAAGAAATTATTGAGGCTTGTAAATTAAAAAAAAACAAAAACAGGATGAACAATGTATCTGCGTACTTTCTGTTGCCCTACCTCAGCGGTCTCAAACACGCGGACGTCTCACTTGCGGACCACCGCTTCACAATGAATAAAATGTTTTGGCCTTGCTTCGTTCAGGTAAGCTAGAGACAGGACTGGTGTCAATCATTTTTTTTTTGTGAGGCACTTCATGCGATCACCATTTGTTGAAACATAACCGCGGCACAAAATCTCTATATTACAGAATTAGCATCAATATTTGAGTCATTCTGGTGATCAGTATCAATATTTCTCGAATTCCGGCGACAAATCTCCTTCAGAAATGATCCCCATAATACGAGATATGGGAAATGTGTCCTTTCAAATGGCAGCGTTAGGTGCTTTATAGGGCTCGCCCACACTTCCCTCATCCATTTTCAATCTTCTCCTTCCGCCGCAGGCGCCGACAAAAGCTCATTAATAAAGTTTTTCATCATCATCATCTTCACTGACCCGGCCCTTGCGGGACTAAAAATTTCGTGGCTGTGGCCCGCTAGCTGAGGAGAGTTTGAGACTTCTGCCCTAAAGTATAGCGAGTTTACCTTAATAGGTAGTACAATATTTAACATTACATTTCTTGGAAAGTGCGTGTAGTCTTCTTTGGTGTTTTTTTTGTTCGTTTTTGTTTTTGTTTTTTTTTTGTTTTTTGTATTCGAGATGTAAGCGTGTTCGTCGTTTTTTGCGTTTTTTTTTTGCATTAAAGCGGTCACATGCATAGGTGTGAGGTAGTAGTATTGTTTTCTTTCATATGATTTCAAAAAAACATTCAGTTGCGAGTCAGCGCAGTGGCCTGTCCCCTTTTCTTTTGGTCGGCGTGGTTGTTGTGCTCAGTGTCAATATGTTCAAGGACATTGTACAAGCCATCATACACCAATGTACAATAAACAATCAACTATCCTTGTTAAGACACGGTTTACTTTCATGTAATACCGATTCCTACGATGGAAGTATCAACCGGGTTTATTTTTTTTAATGCGACCCTTTCGATCTTATAGAGAATCGTATATTGTAATAAATTTTAACTTGACAATCTTCTCTTGAGCCTCAACGCAAAGACAATGAGATTAACAACGACAACACTGCTTGTTTAAAATTAACACCGAAGCATTATTTGTGGTGAAGGCGACGACGCGAATAAATAAAAGAGAATTCCTAGGCGTCTTACCTTGCTGCACTGAAATAAACAAGCTACATCATATCGATTGGCACAGTGCATTTGCATGCCATGCGAGAGTTGCGTGATGCAAAAAGTGAGTTTTCACTACGCGACAACATATCGATGTGGAATTTGGAGTCGCATTTAAACCAATGCACAATGATTACGGAGGCTACGTCGAGAATCAGTGAGTTGTAAACTGGAACAGCTCGCAATGCTCAAGGAAACATGTTGTCTTAATTTTTACCGCTGTAAAGTAATAGTAATAATCGCAATTTTTAATGACAACTGCATAAATCATTTTCCCGCCATTGCGGAAGCAAGTAGAAAAAGTTTTTCATACGGGAACTGGAAATACTTTTTAAAAGCAGGCGTATTTTTTTAAGAACTCATTGCATCGCAAAGAAGCATAAGACATTTTTCTCTTTAACTGATTTCCTGCAGTGTTTGTTATAAATATTGCTGACCAAACTTGTTTTCAATGTTTTGCTTACTCAATGAGCCCGTTAGTGATCAACGTGTTTTCTATGCGCCCATACAAAAGGGTGTCCTTGTTTTTATATGCGAAAGTTGTAAGAGCACGATAAGGTTATAGGACAAAAAGTCGTGCCATAAGAAAGAATTTCCCAGAGTTGTACAGCTGCTAGTCAGCCTAACTGACGAAACCGCTGCTTTTCGTTTTTCAAGAGCAGTCGTGGGTGTTCTTAGGAAAGCTCACGAGGGCACCGCTATGCGAGCTGTGATATTCGTTAGAAAATACAAGTTGTGCATGATCATACAATAACAAGAACAAGGAAAGCAAGCAACGAAAAAAAAAAGAAACCGACATAAAGCACGAAATAAGGGAAGAGCATGGCCGTACATACTGAAACACGAGGCTGAAATTTCACGCAAACCGGAGTGGCTACACCAACCGAAGGCGCCAGGAAGAGCGCGCACAGTAACAGTCCCTGCAAGGGAGGTGTCCCGTGCTCGGAGATGGTGAAACATTGTCCTCTTCACCGACGGAGGCAAACAAATGGAGCTTTCACACTGACGCGAATAAATTTCGCACCGACGAGATGCAGGCGACGGGCTGGCGCTTGGTTCCATAGCAGCACACACCGACAAAAGTCAAGGTGGGGGTAAGCACCGTCGAAAAAAGGCCGGACAAAGCAGCGCCAGACAGGCAAGACGGGGTTGCGACGTAGACGTCGTTGGCGAAGGGATGCGACGTTGGCGAAGGGATGCGACGTAGACGTCGCAGAAAGAAAGATCCCTTGAGAGTGATGCTCTGTCGAGAACGTATGAAATGTCTAAGTCGTAAAAGTCCTGTTTTCTTTTTATCTTATCACAATGACGTGAATGCTTCGTAGTGTGCTCGTGCTAGGGAAGCGTGTCGAATGAACACTGCAGCGATAGAAGCAATTTGCAAAGCGCACCCGCCACTTCGCCTCGAAGCGCACAGAATGGCATTACGCTAGAAAGCTAGTAAGGACGTACGCGCACTGGCGCAAGCTGAAGCGAAGAGTCAATTCTCTCTCACCGTTCTAATCGTATAACAGCAATCATTTTCATTCGCCGCAAGCTCTCACAATTATACCAATGCCTGATTGTCCCTTAAATTTCCCACTGAAACAAGCTCTGCTTGAACAACAGCGCTCTTATTTTTTTTTTATTGAAAAACGCGAACTTTTTTAAAACGCCATTTTGTTGTTTGCATTTGTGCACCACGTGCTGTTGCCAAAAAGTTTATGCACTTATTGGTTTCGCTCTGTGTTTTCACTTGAGGTTATCACTTTTATTTTTTGTCCCGTTATGGAAGCTTTGGCTTCTATAATGCAGCTTCAGTCGGAATTACTGTCGACATGATGAACATCATACCACGCCACGTCATACAAAGTTGGTAGAAGAGGCATCGCGCCATGCGCATCTGTTCATTGTACGGAAGGGCACGTACAGGCTGCCTCCACATTAGAAGCGAAGCATTGCTTCGCAAAAGAAACGCACCCTGGCACTATTTATCTCTCTAGGCTTCTCCCTAGTGGCATGATTATGTGCAAATAGATAGATAAATAGGCCCTAATTCAAAGCCGCAGCCTCCAATATACATATGTCCGATGCTTTGTGCACTACGCATCAGCCGCATGCCTAGACAAGTGCAGTAGCACGCACTTACTAAAAATCACCGCCCAAGCAGTCCATACAGATGATTAACCAGCGAAGCTGAAACATGTGGCCACAGCGGTCGCAGACGTCGCAGCCGAAGCCAAAGTGTCGCTCGAGGAACTCCCGCCGAAAACAGGCGTTGGCCACGGCGAACGCATTCCCGCCATTGTCACAGTGACGCTGCTCTGCTCACCACGCCGTCTCCTCGACTTGCCGTTGTCACATGAGCTCAATATCTCGAGTTAGCTCGGCGTCGTGATTACCAGCATCCGCCAACCATTAGCGCTTGCGTTCCGCTTCACGATTTAGCGCGTCTTGGAAGGATGCCGGATCCTCGGTACGCAGGGGCTGCTTGCGCATGGCCGCCCGGGCCTGTTCTTGCGCCCGGACTGCAGCATCGGCCCGGCGAACACGAATTCTCTCACGAATTTGCTGTCGGCGCTGTTCTTCGAAAATTGTCTTGTGTTCGGAACTTCGTACAATCCGGGGCCTACTCATTTGGAAGTTCTAAGTTGAAACTGCTGCTATGGGAAGAGCGACGTCACTAACGGCGCTGCCAATGGCGCGCGCGCTTGGGTGCGACGTAGAGAACGACATAAGGGATGGCTCAGCCAGTGTATCGGAACGGAACGAAAACCGAAAACGAAAAACGAAAAAAAACGATATTTTTGGCTGGAACGAAAACGTAACCGAAACGTTATCTATTATTTCGTTCCGGAGTGAAACCGAAATTTTTTTTATCGTTTTTCGGTTCACTCGGAAACTAAGCAATCCGGAACAAGCGAGGTCATGCAACGTGAGCAAATAATGCACATCTCACAGAACAGGAACTAGCGCGTACCTCAGGCAAGAATTCCGAAGTAAAGATGAGTTGAAATTGGGCGAAAAACGAAAAGAGTGGCAACCAAAGATGTTTCACATTAACTCAAGTGGACATTCGTGTGCCTGCGACACATTCCAGCGTGGAGAGGGTATTCTCGGCGCGCAAGTTTTTGTTATATGAGCAGCGGTCTCGCATATGAGAGGTACGCTCGATGACGGGCTGCTTCTTAGATCATACTCACTCCCTTGACTCAAAGCATTGAGCCTGCTCAAAATAATTGTAATTCACTTTTGAGAAAGTCTGCTATAACTTAGAAGGGCACTGGTTTGCACTGGTTTGCAGGAATTAGTGGTACAGTTTTTGTCCCAATTTCTTAAGAGGAACGTGAGTAACTATACGACAAATCCAATATTTTTATCGTTACTCTAACTTAAATTTTACAGCGAAAGCTGTTATGAGATCACAACAAGGGTGCCGTAGTTGTCCGCCGCCACCGCCGCCGGTGTCCGTAACCACTATCGCGCGAAATAAGAAAAAAATACTTGAAAAAAATGTTCGGGATGGCAACTGGGGTTCGAACCTGGGTCCGCTCCTTGCCAGCCCAGTGTTCTACCACTGAGCCATGCCTGTGCTCGAAAACCCGGCGCACAAAAACCCTATACAAGCATTATGTCGGGAAGGAACCGCGTTAACCTGCGCAATATAACGTGGCAGAAAAGTGAAACGACAACCAGGCGTCACAGAATGCCATTTCTGTAACCAGGCGTCACAGAATATGAATTGCATTACGAGGGGGGTCGTTGAATGCTTCCAACCCATTACAAAGGGCTCAGCCATAATTCTTCGTCGTCATCAGCCACCGAATCAATTAATGGAGCAGTGGGTACCTTGCAAGCGTACTTGTATTAGTAGCCCCAAGATAGATTGCAATGGGGTTTTAGAAATGGTGCTCTCCCAGCTTTCGCTGTGACTGTGCTGCGCGTTCCGCGCAGGCCTGGCGGTTTTTGCATACAAATAAATAACGTTACGAACCGTTGCGGAACATTTATTTTTTTCGTTCCGGAACAGAAACGGAACGGAACTTTTTGCGGTGGAACGAAACTAAAACCGTAACGAAAAACAATTTCGTTCCTGATACCCTGGGCTCAGCCAATGGATACCATTATCGAAACATGTAGCGAACGGTTTTTCCTTTCGCTTAACCATTTACTGCTTTCGCTGTAAAACGTTTAGGCGTTCAAGAAAGCGCGTTCATGCACTTAGCGCCTTTCTCACTGGGCTTATGGCTTCCTCAATAATTTCACTCATGTACGCCAGCGTATTGCAAAGCTTGTCACGCTTCGCAATGCCGACGGCTTACAGTCCGTCTCATCCTTTGCATGCTCCATCAAAAGCCGAGGCCTGCACCACCCCTGGCGGCGTTGTTTCTCACACTTGTAGTCTGGCGTTAATGAACCTTCGGTGGAACACGGCGACAAACTCTGGTTACGATGGACACTGTTAGCCCACTGGAGGATTTATCTGTCTCTTATGTAACTGGCACATGTGCCCGCACGCGAATGCCGACGTGACGTCAGACTAGCCAAGGAATCCACGGCGCAGCTAGCGTGCCCATACGCACTCGTCACGCGCAAACTCAGTCCATATACAAAAGGCAACGGTCTGCCTCAGGACGCTGTGCTCAGCCGTAAACAACGCATACACGAAGACTGCTTCGTAAAACTATTGTTACTGTACGGGGAATCAGCTGTAGTTTCTTTCCATAGCGAAGCTGTTTAAGCTTTCGATAACATGTACTCTGTCGTAAAAAAAGTCACAGTTTCGCCGCAAGGGCGAATCAATGAATGCGATAGCGAGAAATTGGAATGTCACACGAAGAACCACAAGCAGCTCGATACTTGTAGTGTGCCGCGGAAACAGAGAAGGACACTCGACAAGAATGCGCGGGTATACACGGGACAAGCGTGAAGTAACAACTATCACAGTTGTCGCATTGTTGCGTGCTCGGCTGCTGACCCGAAGGTCGCGGGTTCGATCCCAGCCGCGGCTGTCGCATTTTGATGGAGGTGAAATGGTAGAGGCCCGTGTACTGTGCGATGTCAGTGCACGTTAAAGAACACCAGATGGTCAAAATTTCCGGAGCCCTCCACTAAGGCGTCTCTCAAAATCATATCGTGGTTTTGGGACGTAAAACCCCAGATGTCATTATTATTATTGCGTTGTTGCGCCTTAATGTGTTTGATAAACGTGCTGCAAGTCAGAATCAAAATCAGAAATGTTCTTATTTTCCACCAAAATTGTTGAGGGTCCATCAGGCTTGAATGTGCCTCAAGGCTCTCACATGGCAGCAGTAACACTCAAATCAGGAAACATACACATGTTCGGCATATATCCAAATGTAACAAACAATTTCAATGGAACTGAAAAAATGCAAGACGTAGAATAGCACCTACAAACACATGGCATTAGAAAAAAATAAATAGAAATCTAATGCATTTAGTGAGAGTAAATGTCAAAATGCATTGTTATACATAAAGAACAGTGGTAGTTATAACACTAATAAAAGCACTAGTACAAACATGGCTACGATGCAGAATGGTATGATGCACTGTTTATTAAAACACTGCGCGCGAAATGGATTTTCCAAAAAAAAAAACAATTCGATTATGTAAGAACTGTTTCGTTTATACCTTCATTCAGATTTGCAAAATTATTCTCTAATTTGTTTCCGTGACAACGTATTTGGAGTAAATCTTTCCCTTTCCAATTTATTTAGCAACGAAGGTAGGCTATGTGTCAATGACTGCATGAGATAATTTCTGTGCCTGTATGGTACGGACCACTTTCCTTGGCTACGAGTGCGCGAATCACTTTTAGGGGCGAAGCTCCTAAGGGTGTGGGTCTGTCCCTCCTCTGTAGTTGTCGTAGTAGTAGTAGTAGTAGTAGTAGTAGTAGTAGTAGTAGTAGTAGTAGTAGTATTAGTAGTAGTAGGTAGGTAGGTATGTAGATAGCCACGTATAGTGGAATGTACCCACTCCACGTGATAAAGATGACGATGACGCAGTATAGTGGCATGTACCCTCTACACGTGATAACGATGAAGTATAAGCGCGTTCCAGTATAGTGGAAATGTACCCACTACACGTGATAACGATGACGATGACGCTGATGACCATGAAGTATAAGCGCGTTCCAGACCACACATTCTCTTTCTGCCATGGATGAAAACGATCGAGCTTCGCCCATTCATCATCATTCACTTCGTGGATATGGCGTGATTTTTTTTTTGTATTCATGTCGCGACGTATGTTTTAAGAAGAATTTGATATTGACGGAGCAGAAACAAAATGAATATAGATGTCGGTATTCGTAAAGACTTGTCGCGCGTATTACATATTATGTTTTTGAAAAAAGTGGCGCAGTTGGATGAAAATAGGGTACATTCGCTGTTTGTCGAAGCGCGCGTTTTTGTAGTTGAAGAAGTTCACGAATATTACCTTTCGTGGTCGTGGCCCACACAAGCCCACAATAGTTAAAATGCGATTCAAACAAGGTGTAATATATCTGCAATTTCACCCTCTCCGGAAAAGAACGCCGGCAGTGAGACAGCACACCAGCGGCAGATGACAACGGTTTTGTGACTAGTTCAACGTGATGGGTCCAATTCATATCTTCTGAAAACGTAACGCCTAATACTTTGTATTTCCTTAAAATTTTAAAGGCAGCACCATCCACTAATAATTCTTCACTGAAACAAGACTGCCAGCGTCTAGCCTCAAATAATATGGCCTTTGATATCGAGCTGTTAATTGTTAACGCATGATTATGAGACCATGCCGACAGATTAGACAGAATTATGCGAGATTTTTACAATAGATCATCAAGTTCATGGCCAGAGTAAAAAAAAAACTTGCATTGTCAGCGTACAGCACAATAGATGCATCACTAACAATTTCAGCGATATCATTTACATAGACATTAAATAAGGCCAGTCCCAATTGGCTAACCTGAGGTACTCCCGCTTTAATTTCACGATATGCGGAGCACAATTCTTCAATAGCAACGCAAAGGGCCCGCCCAGAAAGATACGATCAAAAGAGTAAGTTTGCAATGCCGCGGATATCATAGCCGTCTAGCTTTCTAATTAAAATTTCATGATTTAAAGCAATCGAGTGCCTTTCTATAGTCTATAAACACGCCTAAAGTTTGTTTTCCCGCGTCCATGTTATCAATTATTAGTTCCTTTTGACATAACTACGCTGTCTTTGTCGACATTCCTGGGCGGAATCCATGCTGACAGTCGCAAAGAATGCTATTCTATTTAAAAAAAATTGTTGATTCGTGCAGAGATCACCTTTTCTAAACCCTTAGAAAAGGCAGGCACAACACAAATTGGCATTTAGTTCCCCAAGTCATTTCGATTACCACCTTTAAAATCACTGAAACCCTGGCTTTCTTCATAGCACTTGCAAAATGACCAGTTTCTAAAACAAGAATAAACACAAATGCAAGGTGGATTGCGATGAGGTCAATTACAAATTTTAAGTGTCGATAACGCAGAACTCGACGCTCTTAAATATTTCTTTTTCTTTTTAAGTGCGGTGCGTGGAATGACCTCTCTGTGTCTCCTGCCACGCGGTGGCGTCTGACACAAGGTGTGGGCGGTGTTTTTTTTTTTTTAAACACGAAAGTGGTTTTATGCCGAGGGGTCCATCACGGCTCCACTGACGTATTTCCGTCACGAATATGACGTAGTAAAGTACACAATAAAAGATGGCAAAGGAAAAAAGCCGGCAGATCCCACGCACTGTGGGAACCGATGTAATGCGAAGCAGCCAAATCATGCTTTACAAAATTTGCATGTCATGTTTTACATGTTAGGACCTGTCATTTATGTTCGTCATACAGTCACGTCGCGCAATAACCAAATTTGGTGTATATCAAGCTAACGAAACGGCCGCGAGCGCGCCATGAGCGTGGCATGCAAGTCATGTCGCACATGACAAGTCATGATTTCCATATTACCACTGATGATTTATGTTCGTCATACAGTCACGTCACTCAATACCAAATTTGGTGTATATCAGGCTAACGAGACGGCCGCGAGCGCGCCATGAGCGTGGCATGCAAGTCATCTCGCACATGACAAGTCATGATTTCCATATTACCACTGGTCATTTATGTTCAGCATACAGTCACGTCACTCAATACCAAATTTGGTGTATCAAGCTAACGAAACGGCCGCGAGCGCGCCATGAGCGTGGCATGCAAGTCATGTCGCACATGACAAGTCATGATTTCCATATTACCACTGGTCATTTATGTTCATCATACAGTCACGTCACTGAATACCAAATTTTGGTGTATATCAAGCTAACGAAACGGCCGCGAGCGCGCCATGAGCGTGGCATGTAAATTATATTGTACATGACATGCAGGTCATGATTTTCATATTACCACCTGTCATTTATGTTGGCCATGTAGAAATGTCTCATTATACCAATTTTTGGATATATCAAATTAAGAAAACGGCCTTAGGAGCACTATGGCCATGACGTGTAAATCATACTTTTCATGACAAAGTTAGTCATGATTTTCATGATATGACCAGCCATTTATGTTCGTCATACAGTCATGTTATGCCATACCAAATTTGGTATAAATCCCATTAACGATACGGCCAGGATAGCACAAAGTCGTAGGCGGCTAGACAGCTAGATAGATAGATAGATAGATAGATAGATAGATAGATAGATAGATAGATAGATAGATAGATAGATAGATAGATAGATAGATAGATAGATAGATAGATAGATAGCTTGATAGATAGATACGCTCAAAGTCGCTGAAGTTCGCTAAGAAATGCTTCGCATTTAAAAACTAGAAAAGATTCCGCCGCCGGGAGTCGAATTCACGTCCCCTCGCTCCTGGACGCGTGGCACGAAATGACTGGGCCACAAAGTACACGTTCTTCAGCATACTAACGGCGAGCTATTTATATATCCCTTTCCTGCCCGAGAAAAATATAATAGAAAAATTGAGAACGTGCTCAAAAAATTATTGATGTTTGCTCTATAGCAATTAAGTTTTCAAAGGTTAAACTGTAATAATTGGAGTTTTTGCCCCAGAAAACAGACCCGCACATATGTGCGGGCTGGGCTTTTATTCATGTGATTCACTGCAGCGAGGAATACACTCATAACGGCTAAGACAAACAAAAAATGCGTTGTCAGCGCTGCGAATGCAACATTTTAGAGTATTGTGTGTCACTTGTGAGGCACATGTATAAGTTGCACTTCGTACAACGCGCCTTTGAACAAGAAGCTACACTTGACAGGCTGCAATGATGTGTAGTTGTCAAGCTGTATACTGATCGCCGGTGGTATGTTTAGCTGAGTCAAATCGCTTGGCTATGCCGGGCGCCTTTTACACTCCAAAAAAGTTGTCTAAGGATTGATATTGTGACACATTTTTCTTTCCGCTTTCAATTCTTGGGCGCCTGGTGACGAGCAAAGTTCCTCAGAGATCGGATGCAGCCCATGGTCAGGTCCATACATAAAGCTGCTTTATCTTTTTTGCGCAGTTACTTGCAAAGTTGTTCTATATCTACAACTAGGGCACACTGCCGTTTTGCCAGCAGTAACTTCAAAGATCGTTGCACTAAATTAGTGTGAGAAAGTCGGCAAAGGAGCCTTGACAACAACAAGAACGTCGGCTGTCTCACCACTTCCAAGCAGGAGAGGCGTTACAGCCGACTGTGTCTTCTTCCAAAAGACATCAGTTTCACTGAAACTGGCAGGATAGGGTGAATGGTCACCTGACCCACTTGTTACGGAGGCGACTGCTCAAAAACTCGCCTTCCATACTCCAGTTTTCATCAATAAGTTGGTTCGAACCACGAATATGAGTCTCTGCCAGTTCGTCAACTTGGTCCCTACCCAATTCTGACGCAAGACTTCAGGAGGCTCAATATCTCTTCTATGTCTTCTTCATTCTCTGGTTTGAAAACCTCGGCATGTGAAAAAAAGAAAATTCAGCACCCACAGAAGCTTGTTCCCTAAGTTAGATAATTTTAGGAATTTTAACCCTCAAGGTTATTTATTATCCTTAGAATTTCACTGGCGATACTGAAACTCCATATGGTAGGCAATGTAAAATCTAATTCTTTGAAATATAATGCATGTTGTCACAACACCTTCACAAAGTTAATACTTTCTGCGTAAATGGCGATCACAATTCACGCACATCACTTCGCGTCGCTAACTTCAGATATAAGAAAACATCAGCAAACACCCACCAATGAAGTGACAGTAAGATGCTAAGAAAGCTATTCGCAATAAAAAAAACAGAATTGGCAGGCGCAACCGCGCGCGAACGAGCCAACCTGCGCCGCTCTGCCGTGCACTTCACGAGGACTAAAGCCCAGCCCGCACAAACGTGTGGGTGACTTTTTTCACGCGTGAGTACACAGCGTGTGTGGTAAGAACGGGTAATTTTTTTCTACGAAGGATGTTTTTTTAAGTCTTAATATTCCTTTCATATGCATACAGTTCCGAAAAAAAAATGTATAACAAGAAGGAGCGTTGATTTACACGTCTGAGGTAACTGCTGCCTGCGCACGTGCTCAGACGGCATTTTTCGTGGCAGATTACTCGCCCCCTGGTGTCGAAATTATTGAACTAGTGAAACAGATATATTCCTGTAAACATTGACTTCAGCGGCACAGAGCTATGAAACCGAAGCTGAAACAGGTGCCGTTTCGTGAGCGTCTTTATTGACCCACACATTTGTGCGGGTCAGGTCGTAAAGGGATATACAATTTGCCGTTGGCTGTACTCGGAGCTCGTTGCCTTCAGCATCTTTTCGTCATCACTAGAGAGATGGCGCGATGAGCTAAAAGGGCGCACTTTAAAGATCGTCTTCCCGCGCGTTGCTATGTGCGCGTGCTTATCTCGCGATGGGAGTGGTTAGTACGTCTTGTGCTCTCAGCGCAAGTTAGAGAGAGCACGAAGGTCACTTCTCTCACTGCAGCGGCCGCTTTTGAGCATGGAACGCACCGCTCACACATGTGGAAGTTACAACTATGAGAGTTTCTAGTTCGCGCTCATCCTCTGTATACTTGCGCGTTTGTTTCTTGTGTCGAGCTGTGACAGCTGGTATTTCGCGCTCATCCTGTGTATGTTCTTTCCCTGCATCCTGTCTGATTGAGCAGAGCGTTGAATGTTTGGAGCTGCTTGCCGTTCTTTACTTGGCACTATAATTTCTTGCATAGCATTCATTCCTTCGTCCTTGTGACGAAAAAAATGCACAAACGCGCAGCTGCTTCTGTGGAGGCACGTTTCACTTTCGTGTTATATCGATTCCTATGACAGAGGGATCAGCCATGTTTTTTTTTTTTTTTCTTTTTCGTTCCACATCACGAGTGAGTACTGAAAGGGGTCCCTATATTGTGCGCGCTTCAAGGGCAGTTTTCAAATTCAACGAAAATTTAGGAGCATTGCATTATGGAAAACACGCCCAAGCTCCTCAGAGATCTGCGTACCACCAGCGTTAAATGGTCTACATTCATAGCTCGCCGTTATGATTGCTGGTGCATGAATGGCGCGTGGCTGAGTGATCAAATGCAGCGCGCTCCAAAGCGAGGGGTCACTAGTCAGTGCGGCAAGAAAATTTCGCAGTGCCTTGCCTCGGCTATGCCAGGATGTACGTAGCGTAAGCTTGGCGGCGCCGCTAAACTCAACGTTTCACGCATGGCGCTATACTTACCGGCGTCAAGTCTCTCATGTGCCACAGTCTTTCACATACGTCGCACACATCTCCAAACGGATTGTTTAAGAAGTCCGTGTCGAAGGTCCGAGTCGCACTAGCGCATTCGCTAAGTTTTGGCGTATGGACAGTCAATCGCCGAGCCTTAACGCCATCGATGGCGTCTTGTTGTTGCTGCTGCTGAGATGG
>JALIZH010029877.1:0-32522 GCA_030522465.1 Rhipicephalus appendiculatus
ATTCTCATAAAAAGGGAGTTCAAGCATGGAGCGAGAAGCGAGAAAAAAAATTGACGGCAGATCCACGAGGTGAATGATGATGAGATTGGGCGAAGCTCCCTGGAAGTAATCATCGGTTAAACCGTGAAATTTCCTCCGTTAATTCGCCCGATAAAAATGATGTGAAACGATTGATTAAATGTTTTATCAAACTTTTATTGCTGGTTTCCGTTGTCCTTTCATTATGACCGCTTTGTGGTCGGTGAAATGTAAGCTAAGTGGTTCTTGCACTGGTTGCAGCGGCATCCTTATCCATACGAGCACACACCGACGGCAACGAGCATCGTCAACTACAAACCTGTATCGCGATATGGTTTTGATTATAAAATCATTGCTTTAGAAAACACCTGGCGTCTTTCGTTAAGCAGCTGGCGTCTTTTCGTTTTGCTTTAGAAACATCTGGCGTCTTTTCGTTTTTGCTTTTAGAAAACATCTGGCGTCTTTCGTTGGTTTATTTCATCAATCAACGGCGTTTTGAACAAAATTTTTATTGTTTAATCACGCACAGGAGAAATGCCAATGGCTGCTAATGGGGAATGAGAGACAGAAGAATTCGGCTTTTAGTTAACGCGCACGCTGCGAATTTTTTATTGTTCAACAACGCACAGGAGAAATCTCCCACCGGCACCACCTTGGAGGTCAAAGCGTAAGACTGGTTACGCACTACGACTACGACTACGACGAGGGACGAACGGGTGCCGCTTTAAGGTGCTTCGCCCCTAAAAGACAGACGAGGCGAGCAGTTCAAGTTGCTTCGCAGAGATTAAAGCTAAGCTAAGCTGCCTCGTGGCTAAGTCAGCGGGTGATGCTCCAGCGGTACGGAGGACATGACTCGAACCTTCTCAGGCTTTTTTAGTGCCACGGCTGCGTAATCTTTGCTCCTTTCTCTTTCTTTTGCACGCTGCGAAAGTTCGTTCACTACAGTACGCGTTTGCCACTGCCAGCATGCACATCTAAGCAACAATCATATGTTTTTCATGGTCGACAAGGTGGAACATCGATCGATTGCGTGACTTCATATCGCAGTGCATATAGACGATTAGGTATTTTTAACGTATAAAAGAATGAAGCTTACCTCGACGTATATCGTCGTACACGGCAACATCGCGTACTTCGGAAATGCGCTACGCGTTAAGTCGGGCGTCGTTGTCGTCTATCGTCTGCTCCACATCGTAAACGTGATTATCGAGCTTTTTCTCCTTTTCGAAGTGCCTGTCCAGCTGGGAGATCTTTTTCAAGCGGTACATTGCGAAGCGCTGCAAGTTCAGCGCCAGAGCTCTGCACGTGGTGGTGGTGGTGATTAGAGGAATAAAGAGACACCTAATTTCTGCAGCCCAACAGGTGCGCGGAAGCGAGCGGCAGCGCGTCGGGGAGAAGGGAAAACGCGCGGCGTTTACTCCCAGTTTCTATTTTTCTTGAGATGCGCCGCAAGTGCAGCGCGAAAGCTCTGCACGTGCACGGAAGCGAGCGGAAGCGCGGCGGAGAGAGGAGAAAACGCGCGACGTATACCTCCAGTTTCTATTTTTCTGCCATAGATGTCAAGAGTCGCAGCGCCACCGAGCGATACTTTGGGATCATGCTCATAGCCATTCCACTTCCCTGCGTGGAATGGAGGGAGCATTCCTTTTCCCCTCGAAAAACTTTGAGGTGAAGGCCGGTACTTAGTGGCACTTTCTAAAAGCAGCTTTCCGCAAATATTTGTCTTCCTTGAATGTCTTAGCTTAAAAGTTATGATTCAATTATATGGAGTATTTCTATTGTATCTTCGCGGTTTGGTTGCCTTTGACGATTTTATCAATAGAGAGGCTGATTTGGCGGCCTAACCAGCGCAAGTGAAGCGGGTTTTCATAACAGCATGTTTTAGAAAACCCACTGCGCAACGGCTTCGTGAGCTCTCCGAGTACGCCCGTCGGATCCATACCTTGAATGTTATACGTGCTCTGCTTCGTACGAGTAAAGTGAGGGCATATTTTTCAAACGTTGACCTTGCTGGTCTGGTCATAGAACAAAATGGGAATTATCTGCTGTAGTACACGGTACAAAGGGCTCCGTGATTTCGGAGTGTAAAGGAGTTTACAAGAGAACACCTAACACTTTGGAGAACGGAAACTGTACCTTTGGCTGTAGTACGGAAATAAGGGTAGAGGCGGTCTGAAATGCAATACCGCGAGGCGAGATCTCGCACCCTGTGGTATTTTGTTTATGGTCGTTGCCAAATCGCGGCTTGCGTGTTCAGTTGTCGCCAGGTGACCAAACTGGCCTCGACTGGCAAAATCAAGGTCAATCAAGTACGGTTTGCATCGTTCATTGCGAAGCTGGTACAAGCAATGTATACAGTCAGGTTGAAGCAAAGCAAGTCATACATACACTGATTTAAAACTTCCAACCCGTGTATAACGAATCAGAAAGCTGACAAGCAAGTGCGTATAAATGAACACCGAGATCACTGAGCGAAAGTTACTCTCAGTGGGTTGTGGCGTCCGAGTTTAATAGCGTAGCTTTATGACAAGGGTCTTATCCTGCCACAAGCAATCTGGGCGCTTGCCCGGTTCTGTTGATCTCGGAGTGAGTGCATGGTGTGGAATCAGGAAACGAAACGTGCCCTACACCGACAGATAGTTTGCGAAGTGAGAGCAATTTAGTTTTGCTAAATTAGTGTTGCTAAACATTCGCGGATGAGTATAATTCTGCATCTTTATCGCCCTGCTCTGTCACCTTGAATGCATTACAATTAACCAATATCGCGTTGTGTCTACAGGGTAGGCATGAATTTTTAATTCTCGGCCGTGAGATAATACGGTACATAATAGGTACATAATACATAATGTATTATGTACCTATTTTGGGGATAGGTGTAAGAATATATTTCAGGCTGTTCTTTGCCTCGTTATAGTTCAGTTACACAGTTCATACAGCTAGAATTTCATGGCGCAAGTAGTAATCTGACTGCTGAGAGTATGCAGCGAAAGTGGATGCTAAAGGAACAGAGATATAAAGTGAGTGCTTACAGATTCAAGAAGGACAATCCTCAGAAAATAAGCTTTTGGCATGCATGGTACATCTTGGTTGGTGCTCACGCAGAACACTAAACAACTGCTCTGTATCGCAAAGACATGTAGATAAAACTTGAACACTGTTGCAAGCAAACACTCACAAAATCAACTGGTGGGGCATGATGTCAACCTGTGGCAATGCTGGATAAATAAAGGTCATATATATTAAATACTTGTTATTGCGTCATTTACTTTTTCAATATATTTGTGCTTGGAAACTGAAGTATGTATTCTTGATGTGAAACGAATAAGCGATAAGAAGCAGGGACATAAACAAGAGGCACACGGGACCGGCGCTCAGCTTTCAACTGAGATTTACTGAAAAAAACATGAACGTTTATAATGGCAACCAGGAAGGGCGATAATATACCTTTCTGTCGCCTTTGAGTGTTAGGCAGTCGAGTCTGTATTGGTGCGGGGCCATGATGTGGTGTTTATGATGAGGTCTCGACGCTTTTGTTATCGGGTGGATGCATAACCAATGTTTTCGCCCTTGCTGCTTGCAGTTATAAATTTTCATGTTTTTTCAATAAACCTCAGTCACCTCAGTTGAAAGTTCAGCACCAGTTCTCTATGCCTCTCGTTTACGTCCCAATTTTTTTGTGCTTTTTCATGTCACAAGTATGAAGCAACTTGCCCAAACACACGTCTTACTATGTTTTCACCCTGCTACTTTTAGAGGCTGCGGCTTGATATATGTAAAATCCTGCATTGCGGCTGTGGATAAGTCAAGTTCATGCGTATTTTAACTACCTCTTTGATTTCCTGACAGACGTGCGCAGACTTTCACTTCACTGTGCTTGGCACGATAACTCTGACAGGTTAATTTGATCAAACAGCAGAAGTAGGTGTGCTCAAACACAGTCGGGACGTTTCTCCGCTATATATATATATATATATATATATATATATATATATATATATATATATATATATATATATATATATATATATAAAGAAACACTACGACATCCTACGAACGCTATCACAGAAGCGTGAAAAGCTGGGCCGGTCTTTCGTCCTTGTCCTAAGTTTTCGCTGGTTTGTCTTCGCATCTAACGAACGCTATCACGACAACATAAAAGTGCTTGGTGAAGCTGTGCTGCAAGGAGTGCTTGTCACGTTTACAATTTCTTTATTAGGTGTAAATAGTTTGAAGGATCTCATTGAACATATGTGCAAAGGCTAATGTAGTTGAGCGCAGCCTTGTAAAGTTTTGGCATATGTTTTTGTAAACTTCTATAGCTATATATAATGCAAGCACTGTTATTTAAGGCAAAACAGTTTTGAGCGTAGTTCGTAAACTTTCACAAGGCACAACTAAATGTCGGAAATACTTAATTCCCCTCACTACCGCGATGTTTGCCTTGTAATGCAAGTTATACTTTCCGATGATTCACATGTAAACCATGATATGATTATGAGTCAGACAGTAGTGGGCAACTTCAGATTGATTCTGACTGCCTGGGGTTTAAACATACGCAGTTGTAGCCTTGAAGACAAGACTACTTGTCGAAACATATGCTCCAGCGACACATCATGTTCACAAGTTTTTCACATTCTTCAAGCTTCCGTCTATCCCTGAAACTTGATACTCATATCTAAGCACACAAGCGTCCTTGCTTTTCACCCCCATTGAACTGTGACCACCGTGGCTGAGAATAAAACCTGCGCCGTAAAGCTCAGTAGTGCCATGTAATGTAACTAACGCACGGAGCTAATGTACAATTTCAACGCTATTGCAGTGTACATTGCATGACACAGCAGACAGCTAATGCTTGAGGGCGATTGTAAGCACCCCGCCATGAGATGCCTGGTAAACCATTCCCAAATACGGCATCGCAAGCGTAGTTCAAGATGACGTGTTGTAGCAGACGTTCATATGCTTCTCCACACTAGCAGAGTGGACGTTCGGAGCCAGTTATCCTGTCGTTTCATGGCAGTCCTGGAAAAACAAGTAATGGCATCACCAGATATTGATAAGCATAATCAATGAATATGAAGTTTTGCAAAGGTAAACGTATAAACATAGTGAACAAATAAGCAGCAGTTTGTTATACATACATGTAAACGTACCTTATAATGCATGTTGTATCACTCGGGGTAGCTTTTTACAAGGCATATCACGTTGCAGGTGCCTTCCCATTGCATACAGCTGTTTCGTTCTCAGGCCAGGGGGGCTATGGCAGAAAATAAAATTCACAGCATATCCACGGAGTGAATGATGATGAGTGGGCGAAGCTCCGGAGGTTCATCGGTAAACCGTGAATCTTCCGTGAATTCTGCGCATTACATCATCAACGACGTGAGATGGTCAGTGAACGGTTGTGCAGCGCGAGCAGTCGGTTTTTTAGATGTGAAGCATCTTATGGCGAAGCTTAATCCGGTGGTGGTGGTGATGGTGTGCCGGCGTGACCACCCTTACTGCGCATGCGCAAACCTTTAAAAAAAAATAAAAAAATAAAAAACCTCCTCTCCCCCCTCTCTCTCTCCTCTAGGCATCCCTCCCCGCGGCAACCACACCCTCACTGTGCATGCGCCTCCCCTCCTCTCTCCCCTCCTACGCTCCCCCCTCTCTCCTCTAGGCATCCCTCCCCCGCGCTCCCACTGCGCATGTGCGTCCCCCCCCTCTCTCTCCTCTAATACGCTCTCCCCTCTCTCCTCTAGGCATCCCTGCCCACAGCGTCCACACCCCCACTGCGCATGCGCGTCCCCCCCCTCTCTCTCCTCTCCTACGCTACCCCCCCTCTCTCGCCTCGCGACGCCGACGCAGGCAGCGTCTGCTAGCGAGTTTCTTGGTTGAAAAAACCGACTGCTCGCGCTGCACAACCGTTCATTGTCCATCCCGTATATATGGCAATGGATCTTGACCTCCAAGGTGGTGCCGGTGGGAGATTTCTCCTGTGCGTTGTTGAACAATAAAAATTCGCAGCGTGCGCGTTAACTAAAAGCCGACTGCGGGTCTCTGTGTCCAGTCGGAGTCTTCTGTCTCTCATTGCCCATTAGCAGCGATTGGCATGTTCCAGTAGGAAACACCGCTCCATCACTGCGTGCTTTGCGCCTCCTGAGTTTTCTCTCCTGCGCAACGCTGCGATAGCGCCAGCGTCAACGCCACCGCCAGTGTAAGCGTTAGCGCCCGCTGCTTCACATCTACACATGGTTCCCTTTAGCGGGAGATGGTGTAATTTTTTCAATCAAGAAACTCGCTAGCAGACGCTGCCTGCGTCGGCGTCGCGAGGCGAGAGAGGGGGGGGGCGTAGGAGAGGAGAGGGCGCGGGAGGAGGGGAGAGCGGTCTCCTGTCACACTAGAGCACGCATCTGCAACGCAGCGACGATGGGAACGTATCCTTTGATGAATGGTCTTGCGTTCCACGTCTCGTTAAGGCAGAGCACGTGCACCGCGGTGACACGCATCTGCAACACAGCGAGCGCCTTCGCACCATCTATTGATCAATTCACGTACTGCGGCACCGCTGCGCCATCTCGTATTTGAATTCGTCAACTATGCTGCGCTAGCCCCATCTACTGCCATCTAGCGATCACTTCACGAACTAGAGGTGGCTACCTAATATGTAGGGAGGAGAGAACGACCCACACCCTAAGGAGCTTCGCCCCTAAAAACAATATTTCTGATTATAGTGATGGTTTCTTCGTCACACTGAAGTGAAAATACACCTATAATTATGTGAAACTTTTGTTGCGATAAAGGTGTGATAAAAGAAACCTAAACTGCCAACGTGGAGAAATGAGACCTCTATACCTTGCTTCTCAAATGCAACTGCGGCTATCTATAACTATTATATTTTTGATCTGATGTACGCGCTAGTTACGAAGATACATGCGAGGCGTTAGTGATGCATTTGCCTTCTTTTATTGCAGTGGCCTGGCTTGTGTTACCAAACGATAAACTTCCGGAATGCACTTCTATTGACTCAGCAACTCGCTCCCACTTGAAGCCACGCCGCAAGAGACGCACGTTTTCTCGGCGACAGAACATGACACGTTGAAAAATTTAATATTGCAATGCGTCACCTCCGTGTGATACCCAACAAAGTCGTTGGTAAAAAATTGAAGCAATGGGTTTTTACTCACCGTACCGTATATTCTCGGGCCTGAAACGAGTGTTCTCCCGGAGAAAGCTTCAACGGTCCCTTCGTTCCCCCGAAGTCAGCTGAACGCGCTTCTTGAAAGCATTTGAAGGAGTCAAAATGAACAGAACAAAAGCGAATGTATTGGCCGGCAGGGGCTTGAAACATTGACAGTGAAACGCAACAGTGCGAGACCCATCCGAACGCACCGTTTGACCACGAACCGTTACCTGCCATTGGCCGCCGTATATTTTGCAATGAGTATAATGATGTCGATAGGCTGCTGACAACTACGAGTCAGGTTGAGCAAAAACTATTACAAAATATTGATGATGCGGTACATGGCAAGGCAAGACGACTTGGTAGAAACAGCAATTTGTTTTATTTAGGTGTAGCATTATCCAAAGAAGTAGTCTTCGGTTATTTGAAGAATATCTTGAATTCAAAATTTGGCCCTGACCAGGGCGGCCCTACAGGAAAGTGCAATAGCGCAAATGGCGGCGCCCATGTGACCATAACGCAGATGTTAGTAGATCCACTTCCGGTGTTTGAAGCCGGATCGCGCTACGGTTGATTTTTTCGCCCTCTGCGGTGGTTTGTAGAACTTGAGAGTCTCCGGGCCCTGAGTTTACTTCTGGTAAATCACCGTGTTTTCCATGCGCTCATGCTCGCCTACGCCAGTTTTGGTATCTACCAACTTAAGGTAACGATCACAAGAGCGCCAAAACAAAAGTGGCTAGATAGATAGGTAGATACAAATGGTCGAAGTGTCTTTGGTTCGCAAGAGATAGTCGCTAAGAAAAGGTTCGCATAAAAAAAAAGCACTGCCGCCACCTCCACACGGAAGGAGACAAACTCTCTTGACCAGTTTTTCTTTCTATTAAATCGTCGTGTCAGAATTGTTTTCATTCTTCTTCCAAGAATAAGAGAAATAGTCGTATGTTCGTCACGAGGCTGTGAAGTTCAGGAATATTCATCCTGTTCGCAAGGCAACTAATGTAGAAAATGTCTGTCGAAGTAATTTTATATGTATACAATGCAAATGGTTTCTTCCGTGAACTCCATTCCAGGTGCTGCTACTTCGCGAACACGCATCAAGTTTGTCAGCCAATGACGACTGCATCCTAGATTTGAGGAAGAAAAGTGGCCATCAGAGCAACAAAGTCTTAAATGTTACAGCTGCTCGCGTTCCTGAGAACAATGGCGCGTCAGAGCGCTCAATCCATATCTGGAATCTTCCGTTTCAGTGATAGATTCAGAACAATGAGGCTGCTTCACTGCGTTCTTGTTCATCTCTTCGGAACCGTTGTGGAGGGTAAGACTTTTTTAGCAGGAAAACTCTTTGCCACACGTAATACATGAAGCATTAGCAAGAATTCGCTCACTGTTCGTTAGTATTCAATGCATAGTTCAAAGATGCATTCGCCTAGATAATAAATATATACGCATTTTGTACAAAATAAAACATAAACATTCACAGGAACGAGTTTTCAACACCTTTAAGCCGGCATTTTTTTTCTCAAGTAGAATATAGCACGGAAGATTTACTTTCTGGGAAAACGGCTAGTTGTTGTTAGCGATAAACACACGTAGCCATTCTAATAGGCTGAGATTAGTTGCGGATACGCTATTCGCATATGAAAGGTTCACTTAGGTACCAGTCGATCTTTCAACGCGCACACGATCTTAAGGGCGCAAACATTAGACCTCTAGAAACCCCCATACTTTTGCGTTATCGCCATAAATACTTCGTACGCAATGCTAGATAACCTTTTGTTTGCTTATTGAAAGTTCCAACCACCTTACTTTTTTTCTAAAGCACAATATAATCGTTCAGCTTGTCAGACAAGAGCATCTTCATGACTGTTTTTCATTATTACTCAAAGCCTTCGAAATTCTATCAGAAGAATTGATCGGACTTCCAGTTTCGCGCAATGGCACTGTTCTACTTGAACTTGTTTTCTAAAATATACCGCTCGGTTGTTCCTTAAGGAGTCACCTTAATTAGCATCGTGGCATATGGTGTCATACTGTCGTAAAAAAAAAAAGAAAAAAAACCTGGCTGATTCCTCCGTCACAGGAATCGGTATAACACAATAGTAAAACGTGTATTCACAGAGGAAGTGGAGCGTTTATTGTGCATTTATGTATGAGAGCATGTACAATGTCTATTGGTGTTTGGCAGCTATAGCAGCGTTTGACGTGGATGCCCCCCTCGTTGACACCCATAGGGGTACATCTCAATTCCGACGACTAACGCCCATGATCATGATTTAACCGTTGTGGTAGCTGATGTTTTTAACATATAGCTTGACACAGCATATTGTCAAGCCCGCAAACATGACATCAAAAAGCACATAAAAAAGTCACAGTTTCGCCGCAAGGGCGAAGCAATGAACGCGACAGCTACAAATTGGAATGTCATGCGAAGAACGGCGAGCAACTCAAACTTGCAGCGTGCTGCTAAAGCACAAAAGACGCACCAAAAGAACACTCACAAGAGGAAAACTTCTTGGCCTAGTTGGTGTTGCTTACTGTATGACATTCTGCCGCTAGAGATTAGATTGTTTGAGAGGTGGGTAGGCTAGGCGTGTTGTTAGCTATTCTGCGCACGGGTGGGTCACATGCATATATCCCTGTTTCATGCTTGAAATAAATCAGTTGAAAGCGCCGCCCATGTCGTCGTGTTCGTCTTTCTTCTGTGCGTTGCTTTTTCTAGCGGCAGAATGCCATACAGTGAACACGCACAATACGGACACCAACAATTGTCACAGCTGGACACTTAAAGCGCGCTGCTCAGACACGAAGAACGACGCACGAAACGAATGCGCAAGTACGAAGAGGACGAGCGCGAACTAAGGGTAGTCACAGTTGTGATTTTTGTCTGAGCAGCGTGCTCCTTTCGCGAACGCGGGCGCTACAGGAAGCGAAGTGACCTTCGTGGGCTGTGTTTTTATGCCTTGTGAAAATCAAGAAATACAAACCGCCTGCATCACGAAATACGCGCGAGCGCACAGGCGACCAGGCCCTATGGGGATGCGCGCGCGCATCGCAATGAGCGGGGCGACGACCTTGAAAGCGCGCCCCTTCGCGCCCGTCGCGCCATCTCGCTAGTGGTAACGAGAACTCGCTAAAGTGCCCCAGAGCTCAGAGTACCGCCAATGGTAAATGGTGTATATGAATAGCTCGCGGTTATTAGGCCGAAGAACGCTACGTTTTGTCGCCGAGTCGTTTAGCGCCGTGTGGTGTGGAGCGATGGGTTATGGGTTCGATTCCCGGCAACGGAACTTCTTCTTCAAGTTTTTTTTCTTTGTCATCTGTTAGTCGTATCCGTGATGGAAATACGTCAATGAAGTCTTGGTAGATCCCGGCATAGAACACTTTCGTGTTAAAATTCCGAAGAGGGTGGCGTCAAATTGGGTAAGATCACCTCTTTTTTCCGAGGATGTCGCAAAAGAAAGCCGCCTTGCTGAGTATTGCCGACATTGTTAGCACAAAAAACTTCAACATAGGTGCAATATAAAGGACATGAAATATAGTGTTCATTTGTGTGCTGCTTTTATGTTTGTACTTTTTGTTTCAGTGTTCATGAATCGTGCAGCTAACAAACAATACACCCTGCGTGGTATCTTATCAACTGAGATGCGCTCGTAAGCTCGACGGTGCTGCTTCCCTTTCCGGCAACGGCGGCCTCGTTTCGATATGGATGAAATGAAAGAACGCCCGGTTGCTTAGATTTTTAGGTGCACGTTAATAACTGCTGGTCAAAATTACTTCGTAACGTGCACATAGTCGAGTTTTGCAGTGGATGGCTGGTTTTGGCGGGCAAAAGCCGAAAAATCAATTTTTATTTTCTAAAAATAAACCGAGCATCGAACCCCGTGTTGCTTCTGATGATCACGTGTTCCATAAAAACAGCTGTGGCTGCTTCCTTCAACTGCTCTTCAACTGGTCAGTGTGACAACTGAGTAGCTTATCGCTGCTACTTTTCTGCGTAGACAAAGCGCATATATATCATATGACTACCTAAACTGACCGCTGAAATTAAAACTATGAAAAGCTGCGATGCAGGTTTTCGATATGTTGGGGCGCATTCACAATGCCGACAGTCAGGCGCCGCACGAATGAGTTGGTCGAAAAGCGAAGTTCGAGAATGGTATACTTGGTCGAAAAGCACCTTTTTGGTGAAGTTACGAAAGGATCGATTCTCGTCGTATGGAGTCGCAAAGCTTCTAAGCCGGCGCAAGAACCTGAAGTCAGAATGCCTCAAACGTTAATTTACGTGCCCATGGACGTTCTGTCAGCAAAATGAACGCAAGCACAAGCAATCGCGGGTATGACGAAGGGCACATCGCGTTCACTTGTCTTAAAATCGCTCGCTGTGAGTAGCCTCTCGCTGGGCACTGCTGGACTTCTGTCAGCCGCCGGTATGAATGGCGCCTTAGAATAACCCTGCACAAGTGTTATGAACGTCGTACGAGTACCACTGGTGTTCCGACAAGTATAAAAAAATTGATGCTGATTATTTTTAAATTTTGTGGAGACCTCCAGAATTTATTACCAGAGTTAAACAGAAAACCGGAAACCGGGCACGCTATTACTTCATTCTTATGACAAACTTCCCGGCATAGGCTACTCGGTAGGGCTCGCCCAGCTATCAAAGAAACAGGTTTTAATGATAGGTAACAGAACAACTTAAAGGCAATCTTCTTGGTTAATTTAGATATTGTTTCATAGATGCAATGTAAAAATCGGGGCATATAAGTTGTTGCACCACACTCATCATTAAGAACATGTGACCTTGCATCAATGTCAGAAAATTAACGTAAATTTTTCACCCAGATTCCTTCTTTCGTACACTTCCGAGCGCTATTAACTTTAACTTTATCTTTCAGCTGTTCTTCCACGGCAGCAGACTCCGGAAATATGTAACAAACGGCCGGATCCTGGGAAATGTGAACCAACGTATCCTGCCTGGTATTACGACTCTAACAACGGCTTTTGTAAGCTCTTCCTCTACAGTGGTTGCGGCGGAAACAGCAATCGATTCCTCACGGAGGTAAAATGCCAGGAAACATGCCTACGTGAGTATAGCCCCTTCAGGCACGAACTATAGCCTAATCCACTGTCTGCAAATGCGTCGAATTTGCGTGGCATTATTCCAAGGCACTAAGTATTATATTCCAAAAAAGAAAATGAATAAATGTGTTGTTTTGTGCGAGTTTCAATAATTCATGTTAATTAGCATGTAATTAAATATCTAATTAGTTTTGCAATCAGTCAGCTTCAATCCTCGCGTAAGAAGAAAAAGATTACGCCCAAAATGAACGCAAAGCTTGTTTTTTGGTTTTATTCATTTTTAGCAAAGAAAAAAAATACTCTTGATGTTGGTCCTGGAACGCGGCACGTCGAACGATCGTCGAACCATGGTAGTGTCTCTGGCAAAGTGAACCTCTGCAGCAATACGCCAGCACAATGAAGCTAAGTGACCGCTAGTGGTCCACTCAGGAAGCCTGCACAAATGTGAGCACTGAGTTTCAAGTCATTTGAAGAAACACGCGGTGCGTGATGCGCCTCCGATGCTCACGTGTACAACTTGTACACATCGCTGCTGACGGGGATATGTAGATATACGCTACCAAGGTTTCTGTGCCCTTGAACAACCGTGAAGAGATACTCCATACTGAATACGAAAGATATTGATGTTACTCCACCAGCCGCGGTATATTGGTCGCAAATGCCGTTATCGAAAAAAATAATTACGGGCTTGTTGCTTTAAGCACGTCGAATACTTGTTCCACCTTACCAATCGGCCCCGTTTGTCTGGTGACGTGAAATATATTGCCGCGCCTAATAAATACCACAAAGTGATCATTGTACCTAAATGGTGAAGTAGCGCAATTTAGACGGGGACAGAGAGGACAAGAAGGACACGACACTTACTACTCCTTGTCCTCTCTGTCCCCGTCTAAATTTCGCTACTTCACCATTTAGGTACAATGATCAGTCACCAACTAGCCCAGCTTTCAACCTTATTGAACCACAAAGTTAACGGATTTACAATGAAATTGTGTAAATCATGCGAACATCGTTTGTTAGGTGTCGGGCCCCTCCTTATAGGCCCGCATTTCTTAACTCTTCTTATTTTTTACTGTTTAATACTTATCACTTACGCTTTCATGCTTGCAGCTGGCAAAACGCCACAGTGTCTCTGCAGCCTCCTTCCAAGGCCAGTGCGATGTAAAATCCCCTTTTCGTTTACCGTTGGTTCTTCAACCCCAAAACACAACTATGCCAGAAGTACCAGCGTGGGTTTCTGTGCAGGAAATGCGAACGCTTTTTCAACATGCGTTAAAGTGCATGAGCAGATGCAGCAGTAAGTATTGAGTTTCCCTGATCGCTGCACTACATTTAGCCCATTTTAAGCCCTTTCAATCTCTTATGAGGAAAACACGTCCTTAAATGAAGTGGACAGATGTTTCAATAGATAGGTTCAACAGCTACTCCTAAAGACTCAGAGCTTTTCGCAGTTTTGCCCGAAAATTTTCTCTAGAAACCGTGGTTAGAAATATTTGTGTCTCGTTTTGTGTCTCGTTTTTTTCGCGCTGTTAATTATTATAATAGAAATATTGCTTCCAATTTTTTATCGAAAATCACTTTAACCCCAGAGCGACCGCTAGTCTAAAAGCCCGCATGAAAGCGCGCTGGCTTTGCTATCTACCGCTACCGCCATGTATTTTAATGGCACTCTTGACAGACGCCAGCATCATGATGGGTTTTATCGCCATTTTGGGTCAGTAAATAGCATAGAAGCTCCCCGATTTTTCGCAATACGAGCGAATGTTATCGCACACGGATATTACACTGAAACTTACTAATACGAACGCTTAAATTTGTCTGGAGGGGTCGCTATTATTGCTATTGACACAATAAACCCCAGCAATCATTGTTTCTGTGGATGTTCCGGCATTTTATATATCGTAATAACGACTCAAAAAAAGTAGTAAAGAGCCATCAAGCACAGTTTGCTCTGTCTTATTCGAAGTGTGCATACAGATACCAGCTGCTGAAGAAAAGTGCTTTCAGAACCCTATCTCTATTTTGTCAATGAGAACTGCCTATATAAGTTCCATATGCGCATATAGCATTCAATAAGAATACTTACGTAGTATAACCCGAACAATAACATATGTACTAAATGCCGAAATGCACAACATGCACTAAAATGAATCTCATTATAAATTTCTTGTGATCATGAATATGGCTTTAAATACTCTTTATTAGCTAATTGAAGAATAATGCCGTTATATATATATTTCTGTTGCAGTTATTCATGCAGTGGAGACCTGCAGGTTGATCCATAAGAAAATGGAAGAGATGAAAAAACACAGCGGTAGAAGGCCGGAATAATAAGTTGCCCATTTATCTAAACTAATATTAATACATTATGCAGTAGCTTTTGTATTCATGATTTGCCATTGATTTTCATAACATGAAAACTTTTAATGGTTATGTTAATATTTTATTTTATATATCCCACCTGTCTCTACAATGCACCCGTTATTGAGCGATCTCAAATAAAAATCACCGCCCAAGCACTCCGTACAAATGGTTAACCAGCGAAGCTGAAATGTGCGGCCCCAGTGTTTAGCAGTGGGTTCAACCCGACGCTGCACTGAAGCCTTCCACAATTATCGTCGCCAGGTTGTGGTCGAACCACAGGCGGTCACAGACGTCGCAGCCGAAGCCAAGGTGCCGCTGGAGAAACTCTCGCCCAAAGCGGGCGTTCGCCCCGGCGAACCCTGCTCCCGCAATTACGTCGACGCTGTTCTGCCCGCAACGCCGTTTCTTCGGCGCGCCAGAGGGCGCGCTGTGGCTGCAAGCGTTTGACCTTGCAAGCGTCTTACCCAAGCTCGCGAATGGCGCGCGAGCTTGGGTACGACGCTCAGAACGACGCAACTGATAGCACAGCCAATGGAGACGGCTCGTGACACAGATGCCGAGCGGTTTTTCGTTTCTCCTAGCCATATACAGCTTTCGCTGTAAAATGTAATAAGCGCACGTGTTTACACGAATAATCATTTGTTCCTGCCGTTCACTTACCAGTACTGTTTGGAGCCAAACCATGGGGTTGCAGTCACCATGGATGTGTACAAGACGGTTGCTAAGAAAGCTTTTACCATCTTGCAGTACCATTTAGCATGTGGTGGGAAACTTTGTGTTTCACAAAGAGATGAGTACTAGAAGATGGGAAAACGAAACAGACTTCCTTCCGTAAAATTCTCACGTGACATAAAAGAAGGTATCTTCTGAAAATTTTCAGATTTTCAGCAAGCCTACCAGCTCACGAAAACAAAATAGAGCCATCTATCTATGAGAATTCTACCCATGGAACTTAGGTATCCAAAAACTATTATGGTACCTAAAAATAGGGGCGTTTCAAGCTGCTCAACATTAGCGGTAATCGGTTGAGCTAATTCTTCGATTGCTTTAATTTTGCAGGCACAATAAGCTAAGAATTATCAACCTTAGTTTCTATCGCTACATGCCCGTGCATGGCGTTCGCTTCTATTCTTTGCTTGGGTACTTTGCTCGTGATAAGGCGGCATGCGATTCTGCAATCAAGCGGCTTATATTGCCATCAACTCCCTCCCGCTGCATGTGTTACAGTTGCCTGCCATGAGGTCGGTGCGTCTTACGGTCCTGTAATTTTCTGCATGTATAGTACGTGGATTGTTTCGATCAGCTGCCAAAGAATGAACCAGGCTCCGACTTTGGGTTTGTCCTTCACTTACGAATGCTCGGAGATACGACACAACCTTATGCAGGGCTCATGTGGCTTAGGTAGCTGTGATTGTACAGTGTGGTGCTGTCGAACGCGATAAATAACTGTTGCGGGCTGCTTAATCCGTTGAAAGGGGGTCATATACCTGGTAAGTACGGACTAACAAAAAACAGTCAAGGAACTCTTTCTTTCTTGAGAGCGTACCACCTTGAGAAATTGGGCATTTTGGACAGTTATTTTCGGACGTAAATATTGCAGAGAACCTAGTATAGTACACTTACTATGTTCTACTGTAATCGTGCGTAACATGTGCAACACAGTACCGATTATCCTGCCACCAGATTTATGCCTAACAAAAACCGACCACTGCGGTTGAAGTACGCTCCAAAAGAGACTTTTTAAAGAACTATAGCTCATCGCATTCAGAATTTTGTAGAACTTTTCTGCACTTTGGATTATATTCGAGAAAAGCAAGAACGAGCCACATAAAGCACACGCATTAATAGTCATTTACAAGTCACGTGCAACACTATAATCAACAAGTTATAAATACTCAATATGACTTTCCTACACGAAACATTGTCATTGTAGAAAGCAGAAGCTTCTAAAATAGCAATATGTCTTGCTGTAAATATATGAACTTTGAGACTGCTAGAAAACTTGATGTGGTGAGGTTAAGGAGAAATATTTGCATTTCTTGGCATTCCTACAGAGGATATTGAGGTTTGCCAAACCACGTTGAACTTTGACATTCAGTTTAATGTTTAACAGAGCTATCATCACGTTTGAAACATTGCATTATGTGATACGAACAAATGGAATCCTACTCACATAGGTGGAACAAAATCTACGTAGAATCTCCTTCAGGATTTGTCTTAGTGGTGCGTAAGCGTAGAGTTTCATTGTGAGAAACTAGCTCATCGTGGTGTTAGGCAAACCAGGAGGATCTGCACAGCTTTTTTCATCAGCTTTCTAAAGTTCATCAGCGCCTCAAACGGCCCAGAAGGCGAAACCCACGATCACCGAAACGCGTCTTCGACATTAACTTTAACATTTTAGAAGTCGGAATTTTCCTAATTTAGAGATCCTTCCGTAACCGCCTGACCTATTGTCGCTGAGAGGGCTTTTGTTTCAGCACGATGATATATTTCAACGAAGCCTTTTATATTTACATTTGTTTTGCACCGATGGTACAACGCATGCGTATTGTTCATGAAATGTCTTTTTTTAGTTCAGATGCATTGTCATATGGTAAGGATGGCTGTGTGACCCAGCGGATAAGACACTCGTTTTCGGCTCATGACGGCCTAGGTTCTAAAGCGCGCATGGTGTGGAAAATTTTTTCTACATTTCATTTTTGACAGTAACGATTGTCTTACGTGATGGATGATGGGAGAGCAGACAGTTTTTGTGGGGTCGGTACAGAAATACTTACGCTTGTAAAAAGTTAGTGCCAACTACCCTTGAACCGAGGTTTATACACAGCAGCGTAGACCACCCCTAAGAAAAGTGCAACACCCCCATATTTCTCCGAAGTATATAGTCTCTCATATTACTTATTGCAACACGGGGGCCCATAATTCTGATTAAAAGCGTAATTTGGTCTTTCACAATATTCCACTCTGAACAAAGGTTTCTCTGATCAAAGCAAGAAAGACATAAATGTTCTGCTCCTGTAACCATTGCAGAGACTGTGCGCCTATGAACACTTTTAAAGGTAGCGTGAGAAACATTGAAAATGCATATCGTCTTTATTGGTGCACGAACGCTTCGCCAAACACCGTTCACAAGCGGGTGAGCAAAATGTTTCACCGCTTGGCTCTGAAGGCTTCCGATATGTATGCGCGGCTTCTCACCAACTTTTTCTTTTGTCAGTGAACAGCTCACCTGCCGTATCCTTCTCTGCTTTCCGTATGCTTACAACTTACTGAGTCGAGAGCCTTAGATGCCTCATCAACCGTGAAAAGGGACCATTGGCGCACCCGCATGAACAGGAGTGACGTAAACAACCGTCATCATGTGATGACGTCCCGCTATGACGTCTTCGTGATGTCACAATTAACTAAAGTTCGTACCATGATGACGTCATATAAAATGATGTCACATCATGACGTCATTTAATGGCATCGTCGCTTGGTCAGAGGCCGACCGATACCGGAGGCAACGCAAAACTATACGTGAAGTTCTGAACGCTTCTAATGCCCGCAAAAGCACTCTGCGTACAGAAAGCTTTCGAGGGGCCGGTGGATACAATAGGCTGAGAGGAAAAACAAGAAGAGGGCAGCTTTTGTCTTCGAGTCGTTTTAATGCATGAGAGACCGGGTGAGATTTTTTTTTGTTTTTAGGGGAAGCTCCTTATGCCGTGGGTCGTGCGTCCCCTGTAGTTTGTAGTACGTAGTAGCCACCTCGATTTTCAATGTCCTGTGTGATGACGATGACGCTGCCATCACGGCACACCACATGGAATGTACCCACTATGCGTCATAACGATGACGCTGATGACGATGACGATCGCGATGCCATACAACACATGGCATCGCGTATGGTCTCACATGCATATCGTTTGACCACATGCAACCAACCACCATCCGAGGAACCTGCATCGATCTCGTCTTTGCAAACTTTCGACTACGACCCATCCAGGAACCGCTCTCCCTCCATTTCACCGACCATAAAGCCATTATAATGTCACGTCTTTGATGACGTACTGGGCGAATTTCACGGAAGATTCGCGGTTTACCGATGAACCTCCGGAGCTTCGCCCACTCATCATCATTCACTCCGTGGATATGCTGTGATTTTTTTAAATATAGTGCGTGACGCATGTATTATGTATACAGCGGAAAAATTTCTTGTATCTTTGCGCAGATGCCCTTTCGTTAAGTAGCTTCAGATATCGGCCTCATATTGGAAACGTACCGACACATAGTAAGTATTAGAGTGACGCTATGTAAGAATGCACAAAAAGAGGTTGTTCGTTTTATTTGTGTGTCTGATGGCTCCGACCAGGCAAATACAGCAAAAATACAACCCGTCGCGAATCGAATAAAAGCTTGTCAACCGAACTGGAAGTCTGTTTGTGTGGCCTCGCTAAGTCTCTTAAAGTGCTCAGGCGCACGAATACAGCTATATAAAAAAAACACACATCCCTATAAAAAAAAAACTGCGTTTTCAGTGCCTCCCAGTGCATTAAGCGCACTGGGTGTCACTGGAAACGCTGTGCAGTGTGTCCCAGTGTCTCGCAGCATCCTGGCAAGCGCTGGAACACACTGTACAGCGTGGTCAGTGCCACCTAGTGCGCTGAAAGGCGCTGGAAATACTGTACAGTGTGGCCCTGTGTTTTACACAGCGCACTGAAACGCTCTGTGAACACTGCACAGCGTCTGTCCGCGTACTGTGAACACTGGCGGTACATTTCAAAAAAAAAAAAAAAAAAAAAAGACTGGGCGCGCTGGACGGACTTAGTATAAAACTGGATATTGGATCATGAGACAACGAGCGTAAAATCTTAATGCATTTTCCGTTCAACACTTATCTAGCTTTCGTTTTAGTTAGGTGATTCAAGTAACGTATACGCTACAAAAGTCATCTGTATAGCGCGCGTGCGCTTTTTTCGGCAGTACGTGAATTCATCATGAATTTAATTATTCTAAATGCCTCAAAAAACTTATCATTTGCCACTCAATATAACATTCCTATACTAACGTGACATGATGCTGCCACCTGCAGCCCGATTTTGTGTCGAATAGGAACGCCGTTGGTAGTGCAACTGGACGGTGATGTTGCATTTCTGCACAGTACGCAATGATGATAGCATAACTTAAAGCAATAGCATATCTCCTACCGGCAAAAATCTATAGTATACGCCTCCCTGTGTAAACCTTACATTCAAGCTCAGACAACATAAACGCCCGCGAAAAACCAACAGTGCAAGGCTAGGGGCGTTGTGTTCGCGAAAACAGACTGCGACTCAAGGTGAGTCGTTCGGAACACCACCACCAGAGGAGCTGGCTCCATCTAAATTCGTGGCGAGTGCACCGTCAGCGCCGAGCGCCTACGTGTTGTCGGTAGTGGTTCAACACGTTGGTCCGTTGTCGCGGTGTGCAGTCGAAGCTGGTCCATTGTGCCGCTTCTCTTCTTCCTTGCCTAAACTAATACATGCAATAAAAAGTCGATGCAAACCAACGTCTCGTCATCTGCTAAAGCAAACAAAGCCGAGCTATCACTCTAGAAACTTTTTTTAACCACGTTCAACCACGGGAACACTTTCCTCAATTTGTACTCGTCCATTGGCATCGCGAGCACTCTTGCTTACTCTTGTTTTCCTCTCAGAAAAATATTTAGTTCTTAGCCTGTGCTCGTCTTCGTACAATTCTTCTTTTTGCCAACTTGTCGTCGGCACTGGTTAAATCTAAAACCACAGTTGATGCTCCGAAGGCGCCCATCCTACTTATTCATGGAGCTTGCGACATATGTGATGTGTTTGGTAATCAAAACGAGGAAACATTCCATCGCATATATAAGGGAAGGCAAACACTGTCTAGCAATCACTAGGGCACATGCCACAGCCTACGTTATTCATTCACCTACATTTTCTGTAGCGAAGTCTGTGCTTGCTGGTGTACTACTACTGCGCAATTTGAGAATATTTGTCTGTGAAAGTAATCATGCTCTTTGTAATGCAACTATAGGCTCCGTGCAGACGTAACTCATGAAGGCGCCTCCAGCGGCAATAACCGCAGATTCGGAAGGATGTTCTCAGCCGCTCGCACGTGGAAGCGATCGCGGAACGATTCCGATGGCGCCTTTTCTGATGCCACGGAAAAGGCGTCGCGATCAGCCAGCCGCGAGTGTTGGACGATAAGAATAGCATAGCATAAGGCATCGCTCCGCGATAGCACCCATGCAGCGGCCGTCACAGTGCAATCGCTGCTGTCCTCTGTTTCAAGCTGCCGCCGAATTTGCTGCCGCGTTAGCCCGAGGGTGATAAGCTGTGATCATTCAGTGCGCGAAGTGGCCCGCGCTACACGCGTGCAGTTTCGCTGGTTTCGCTCAATGGGTTCGTCGCCTTCATTGTCGTTTTCGCCAAGAATTTGATGTGGCGACATTCGCCTGAGAGTGCATTAAGTCTAGCGAAAAAAAATTTCCCATCTCCCGCTAAAGGGAACCATGTGTGGATGCGAAGCAGCGGGGAGATAATTAGCTTGAGCGGGAGGAACGTCGCCGCTCTCATTTCACGGCAGTGGTCCGGGCGCTCATCGCGGCGCTGCGCAGGAGAGAGAATCAGGCGCGCGCGCTCCGTCATTTTCATACCGCGGAACTACCGTGGCGCCCCCCAGCGGAGTAAGCAGCTGTCACACCACCTGTCGTTCGCGCCGCTCCGTAGAGGATTCCTAGAGGAAAGGACGGGGGGATCGTAGGAGAGGAGGTGCATGCGCTGTGGGACGCGGGAGCAGCTCCGTAGAGTAGAGGATTCCTAGAGGAGAGAGGGGGAGAGGACGCGCATGCGCTGTGGGATGCCGGAGCCGCTCCGCAGAGTAGAGAATTCCTAGAGGAGAGAGGTGGAGAGGACGCGCTGTGGGGATGTGGGACGCGCTCGCCGCTCCGTAGAGTAGATGATTCCTAGAGTAGAGGTGAGCGTAGGGGAAGGGACGCGCTGTAGGACGTGGGGGCCGCTCCGTAGAGTAGAAGATTCCTAGAGGAGAGAAAGGGGGTGAGCGTAGGAGAGAGAGGGGGGAGGGGACGCGCATGCGCTGTGGTGGTTGGGACGCGGGAAGGAGGGACGGACTAAGCCCCCCTCCAAACACATGCAAGCAAGATTAAGGAATGGGGTCAACCTGGGCGACAGACACCACCTGCCTAGCCATTGCTAAGCAGCCTCTCTGTGCTCTCGGTCATGACTCTGGTGACTGTAGTAGTGGTTGACGGCCTTCATATTACTACAGTGTTCTGGTTCGCATAATGGGTGCTTCCCTACTTCATGAAAGTGGCAGGACGCGGGACGGCGGACGCGGGACGTGGGACGCGGGAGGGACGGACAGAGCCCCGAGCATAAGATGCTTCGCATCTAAAAAAGCACACGCGCTAACACCAGGGCTCTCTCACGGCTGCTAACGAATCACCGTCTTTTGAAAGCAAACGGGAACGAAAACGCCTCAAGCGAAGCACCAAAGCACAGCGCAGTGGCTTGCCGCCGCTTGCGTCGTCTGCTCCCGTATCACACCAAATCTGCTGCCGTGGCCACTTTGGCGCTGGAGGCAGCGCATGACTGTGGCGCCTCCTAACGTATGCACGGTGCCCATAGTATATTGTCACGTACCAGTAAAGGGTTGCAGGAAGCAGGCCCGAGCAGCGTAAAAGCAGCGACAAAAGGAAAGGCTTTATTTGAGCGAAATTGTGCTCATTCGAAGAAAACTAAGAAACCGCACTGTGGCTGACAGACAGCCGAGAATAAGCGTAGCCGCGCAACAGTCTGCTGTCGTTCGAGGCCACACCAAAAACGGCTCGAACACCCCCTCCTCACCCTCACGCATGTCCGTCATCGGGCTTGAGATCGGCGCCTGCGCAGAACTGATTCCGATGCGCCCCGTTTACCTGAAAATGCCGCGCTACACAAAAAAGTCACAGTTTCGCCACTTGGGCGAAGCAATGAATGCGATAGCAAGAAATTATTTTGTCACCCGAAGAACGACAAGCAGCTCGATACTTGCAACGCGCCGCCGCAGCACAAAGAAGGGCGCTCGAAAAGGACGCATAGGTATACACAGGACAAGAGTGAACTAACAACTGTCGCAGTTGTTACGTGTTTGTACTTGAGCAACGCGCTGTGAGTGTCCACAATTCAGAAGCCGACGCTGTTGTTGTTGCCTCTGACATGGCTCATACCCACTCAGGGGGGATTGGCAAACGATTGATTGTATGGTTATATGATTTTTCGACGCTGTTTGATACTTCTTTTTCTTTTAAACTGCGGCACGTGAAATGACCCCTCTGCGTCTCCCGCCACGTGGTGGCGTCTGACGCCAAGTGTGCCCGGTGTTCTTTTTTTTTTCCTTCTACATAATGAGTGGTACAGTAGGGAGCCACTTTTTCGTTCGCATCTCAAGGGCAGTTTTCAATTTGAAAGAAACTGTAAAAGCGTTGCGTGATAGAAAAGACGCTCGAGCTGTTCCGAGATCTGCGTACCGCGAGCGGCAAATGGTGTATATGAATAGCTCGCCGTTATATAGCTGGCACGAGCATGGCGTGTGGCTGTGTTGGCTAGCGCAGGGGTGTTGGCTAGCGCAGGGGTCGCTGGTTCGAATCCCCGGTCAGGTGGTTTGGAATTTTTTTCTACTGATTTATTTTTCTTTATGCCTTTTTTATATATACACATACATATACATATCCGGGACATGACGGCGTCGACAGACGGCGACGGCAAAAATCAGCCGAGAGTGTCCATATAATTGCTATCACAATAAAACGTTCGATAGTAGTCACTAAGTAGTGCAGGCACACAGCTGGCGAAGATAACCAGTCCATAGCATCACGTGTGGCAACATGAAGCAACCGCTTAGTATATTAAACAATAATATGAGTGCTGCAGCTACGGTAGTGACAGCTCTCTTATTGCGGGTGTAGTTTTCTAAATCATTGAATCTGTAAGAAGGAATAATCGACTTTCTTGCTCCTTTTCCGCTGGTGCCGTGTGCCGCTTTGTCAATCATCTACTGCAAATCATAAAATTAAACAAAATAAACAGCTAGTCTGGCTTATCTGCACATTGTCGTTTTTTCGATGTATATTTAACCGTCTAAATAGGTTCGCTGTTAGGCTGCGCTGCTAAGGTCAAAGGCTTGGGTTCTATTCCCGGCCGTGGTGGCCGCATTTCTATGCGGAGGAAATGCAATACGCGTGCACATAGGTTCCGGTGTTGTAAAAGCCCAGGTGGTCAGGGTTGATCAGGAGTGCACCCCTACGACGGGCCTAATAACTTTTTTCGTGACTTTGACACGTAAAACCTCAGATTTGTTTGTTTTTTTGCTTTCTCTCTGGTTCTCGCTGCGGCCGCAATATTCTTAAAATTGGTACTGGCTTTTTCGAAAACTCACACGGAAAGTAGTTCCTCGCAAATCCTACATCCCACTACCTGCGCGATTAGATGCAATTTTCAAAAGCACGTCTCCAAACCTCACGTATACAGACAAGACACCTCAATGGACCCACAAAATAGCAAATCAGATCATTGAAAAATTATCCCGTACGACCACAAATAATATGGGCTTGCATATCACATTATTTGCGTGCCATTGAATTCAAGGCAGACCTCACGCTAACACAAAAACAAATGCGTCTGCAGAATGATTTCTGTGAAATTGCAGGCTTGTTTCCCTTTCTTTGGCATCGATGTAGTTTTCAAGAGCAGCAACAGTTCAAAGTACAATGGCACTGTAGAATTGCATAGCGCAGATTTCTGCAGGTGCCTCCAAAATGCGTTTGCAAGGTCAGGATAAGAAAGCATTCTTTTATATTACCCGTTCGTGTAGTAGACCGCACTCATTGCTTTATCTCGTTTCTTCTAGACAAGCTGAACAATGAAGCGCACAAGCTTCGTTGCCCTTCAGCTTGCTTGCGTTATCCACGTGCACGGTAAGTTGTTTCTAAAACTTTATGCCTGTGATGTTTTCGAAATATGAGGGCGATGTTTCTAAATAATAATGCCTGAAAAAAGCATGTTCTGATACTGCCTACACGCATGTCAACGCGAGCTGTTTTAGCTAGTTCTCAGCTGCAACGAGAATGTAGTGAAGGGACTGGTTAACTCAAATGTATGCGTACCCAATGTAGCTTTAGTCTATTTCTGAGTGCAGAACACTGCTCCAAATTCTTTATTATCAGATATGCTACTTCATGAAACGCGATATTCGTCTTGCCCCTTTCCTTGGGTAAATGAGAAGGAATCGTTTTTATAGTGATAGCAAATATAACAAGCACCAGCCGTATTTTAGTCGTCACCCACGGTTGCACACGCCGTATCTTTATAGGGCAGCAGCCGATACCTTATACGTTTGTACTCGTTGCCTGCCGTATCATCTCAAAGTTGGCGTTGAAGTCATAGACAGCAATAAAGGTAGCTTCGCCCACTGCACCAGCCGTGCTTCCGTATGGTAAGGTTTTGTTTGAGTTAGTTTTTCAAGGTTTGGAATAAGCTATTAATCTTCATGGAACTCGTGATAATAAGTAGCGCATTAAATCGCGAAAAAAAAAAGCATAACACCGCTGAAAACCTGCTTTTTTATCACTTCATGTGTAAAGTGACAAGAAACATGCGCGATGGATCTTTTTTTCTTTCTTGTGGCTTTGTTTTGAATAATGTCTGCACCATCTCAAGAAATGCGAAAGATCGCACTTGGCTGCGCAAGGCTTGAGACACAGCGAAGCTGGCCGATTTGATGGAGTTTCGTGTCTGCTACTAAGTAGTTGAACTTGGTTGTAAGTAGGTTGAACACGGCACCGCTTTTAGTCGCCATTCCGGTAGGCTGGATCCTGACGTAGAGTTCGCACACGCGCAGCATTCCACTCACGGTGAGAGGCAGTATATTCTCGTCGTCTATTGCTTTCCCTTTTCCTGGCCGCGTATTATGGACCTGCTCGTCGCTGCCGTTGCCGTTCTCGTTCAACCATAAGCTATGCTTTACGATGCGCTGCTTCTTCAGTAACTCGTACTTTCTTTGCGCTTCCCCACGGCTGTATCTGAACGAGCGGCGGCAGCATGGCGGTGCTCATTTGCACGAGTCATGAAGGAAGGAACAGTAAGGAGCGGTCCTATGGTAGAGCGAAGAACTGGGAAAAGTTTGGTGGAGGTTACGTAAAATTTATGGGGCGAACAAACCGGTATGGGGCAGACAATTAAAACAGCAGACGCCCCGCGGCGTGCTCTCCGCGCTGGCTCCGCATAGGGTTTTTTATCAAAGCGGTTTCCGGACCTGGCATGGCTCTGTGAAAGAATGGTTGACTGCCACGCAGCAGGCCTGCGTTCGATTCCACCTCGAATCCGGAATTTTATTCTTTAAATTCGTCTGAATTTTTCGCTCAGTGACAGCGCCACCGGATTTCCTGCGACACGGGCTTCGTGATGCCCTGGAGTTAAATTTGCAGTGCTTGTTCTCGCTAATTAATGCGAAGTATTTCTTAGCGAGCCTATGGCGCGTATCTATCTATCTATCTATCTATCTATCTATCTATCTATCTATCTATCTATCTATCTATCTATCTATCTATCTATCTATCTATCTATCTATCTATCTATCTATCTATCTATCTATCTATCTATCTATCTATCTATCTATCTATCTATCTATCTATCTATCTATCTTTCTATCTATCTATCTATCTATCTATCTATCTATCTATCTATCTATCTATCTATCTATCTATCTATCTATCTATCTATCTATCTATCTATCTATCTATCTATCTATCTATCTATCTATCTATCTATCTATCTATCTATCTATCTATCTATCTATCTATCTATCTATCTATCTATCTATCTATCTATCTATCTATCTATCTATCTATCTATCTATCTATCTATCTATCTATCTATCTATCTATCTATCTATCTATCTATCTATCTATCTATCTATCTATCTATCTATCTGTCCGCCTACGTCTAGGTGCTCTCGTGATCGCCTCCTTAAAGGAGTAGTGAGAGAGAGAGAGGTGTTTATTGTGGCAGAAAAGCTGAGAGGTCGGCCTTTAAAGGAGCAGTGATATAAACGCAAGGGTAGTCGACGTTCCTGTCAAACTTATGATGTGCACAAATTTATTACACTTGCAAAAACTTAAGGGTATTTGCCACACGTGAGTGGTGGAAAGGGTTTCCTGACGTACGTGGCTCGCAAGTCACGTTATTCATGTCATGACCTGTGCATCATGCTTGGTATACTGTAACCTCCTGCTGTGCCAATTTCCGTATGCATAAACTCCGGAAACGAGCACGAGAGCGTCCAGGGGTAGACCGATCGATTGGCAGATAAAAACGGTCAAAGTGCATTTGGTTCGATAAAAAATGCCTTTGCAACTAAAATATAAAAGCTTTCAGTTATTTTTAATGCGTCGCAATCAAAGGCAGTTCATCAAGTTATTAAGTTTCAAGCTTGCGAATGGCAACACAGTGCATCCACAAATAACAAATCACCGATTAATGTGATAAGAAACTACAGATGTGGGGCGTCTACATCATCAATTGAATTATATGATCTATTCGTTGCGCATATTGGCTTACAGTCATCAGTTTTCGTGCAACCAAAATAATTGCATGTTTTTTTAATTAAATTTTTGCAAAGTTGTATTCGGTGCAAGTGCCAGAGACTTGGCATTTTTACTTTCTCCAAAGAAATGAACCGTGATTCACTGAGAATGTATTATTGTTTTCAGGATTTTTAGAAGCAAACACTCAGACGCATGCTTGCATGGAACCACGGGATCCTGGACACTGCAGAGCATCTGTACCCATGTGGTACTTTGACGCATATGAGCGTGTGTGCAAAAAATTCATCTATGGAGGCTGCCAAGGAAATAAGAATAGATTTGAAACTAAAGCTGCGTGCGAAGCTACGTGCTCGCGTATGTATGTCTACTACAGTTTTTTTTATTCGATAACATCAAACAAGACATTGCGCGGATGTCCAGCGCCTGTAATTGCGAAGCGACACCTAAAGTACTACGAACTGGGACGCCATGTCATGCGCTCGCCTCGACAATGGAGAGCTGTGGAGAAATGGAACAATTGTGGCCTCTCTGGCGCACCAGGTGTTGCGTGAGAAGGCATCGCTGATACGCCAAGACGCGCTTGCGCAAGCTCTCACCGGTTTTCGTGAAGCTTGAATTTCTGGAACGCGCTACCAAATTTAATTACTCAGGTGAATTAGAACCCGTTTAAAGTGCGCTCCTTAATAATGTTATAAAGTAGACTGACACTTGGTTGGTCGAATGTTTCCATCAGATGTGACCACTCGCAGACAAGGCTATTTGTTTACGTATTTGAAATCTTTAGTGTGATCTATCCGGAAAAAAAAGTTTACCATGACTTTATTTAGGGATCTCGAAATCAAAAATATCATTGTCATGCTTAGAAATACATTATTCTTTCACGAATAATAAAAATAAATCTAAGAAAAGGACCCAATATTAAGAAAAAGAAGGTTCATACAAATAACTTACTTCATCCAACTAATCTAGGCACCTCATCACAACAGGCTTAAAAAATATGCGCTGAAAGAACGAAAGCTCGGAGGAACCGTATAGCATCGTCCGTTTACGGTGGTATCGTTTGTATATACGAGCGCTCATCTGCTAACCTGTAAAATCGGACCTGCGTGGGTCCGATTTTACCGGTATGGAAACCAGGCTAGTATGAAGTGGTTACCCTTCATCAACATTAATCGTTGCTAGTGCAAGAAGCAGGAACTGCCCACGAGATAACTGAAAGAAGCGCTTGCTTGTCCACAGATGTTTTTTTATTAGGTATTGCTGGTCTATATTCTAAGCCTTAAGCAGGCGTGGGTTACGAAATTTTAATAAGAAGCGATCACAAGTTCAAACAAACAAAACTGGAGAAACTTGCAATTAAGGTGTCAAAGCACCCAATACAGCAACGTAATTTCTGATATGATAATATAGCTGCGTGGCAGGACTTGAATGTGAGATTGATAACACATATTGCTGTCCAGAAAGGCATGATGTATTCACAAAAAATACTTGTACTTTTCATAAAATGCAAATCTCGACATAAGCCAGTGTAGTAGAACAGAAACGTGGAAAGAAAAAGCTGGTTTAGGTTACACATGTCCCAATTACACAAAATTTCTAAGATGCATAATAGTTGAAAATGCATCTATTAATGAAACAGCTGTTTTACATTGATAGGCAATAAGAGCGATTTCAGTTCGTAATATCGATTGAGCTAATGAAAGCGGAAACATAAGGGCACTATCACCTTCAAATGTAGTTCCGGGAGAACCACCGCATTTTCAAAAGTTTGCTTGCTCATGAGTATTGTTTCTCTTTCTTAGAATTTAAGGAACAGATTCGGCGCTGCTCAACAGGATTGAAATACTTATTTTCATTCAGTTTAAGCTTTCCGGGAGTAGTCATATGAAAGAACCCAATAGCTGATTCGTATAAAACCGCAATTTCTGACGTTTTTCGGCTGTTTACGCATTATAAATAAGCTTAACTGCTTTTGCTGAACCTTTCGGGCTTTCTTTTTATATTTGAGTATGTGGATAAATACTTTCCTGCCGCAATCGACGGGAATCGACGCAAGCTTATATATGCATATATGAGTTTTGAAAACTTTGTTAGTATTTCGGATTCTAAAATAATGCACTAGAATACCAACTTAGCTGAAATTCCCATTACACTGAAAATTTTCAGCAGGGCAAGTGCAAAGTTAGTTTATTTTATTAGGTGAGGCAACAGCAGGAAAACTTGAATACCTACATTGGTGTCCTTAGACTTTCATCTCTAAAATTGTAAGTCACGATTCGTTCTACCCATTATTATCAGAATTTTTGTTTTGAAGATGACAAACATAAATTCAATATTTAGGAAGCGATAGTCCAGTCACAATCGTTGTTCTTGGCGTTGATTGGCTCTCATCCTCGTCAATCGAGGAAACATAGTAATGTAGTAACTACTATAATAAATTTATATCTAGGAACAACAGAACATATATGTAAACATGCTTTTCTTGCCTAACACAAACATTATTCTATCTAGGACGTTAGAAATGGCTGATAACCGAGCATGGGCATTGATGGCATCTTTTCTTGGTGTTTCAGAACTTAAAACTAAAACGGGTCCATGCACACAAGAGCCCGTTACTGGCCCCTGCCGAGCGTACATTCTAAACTGGTACTTCGATAAGAAGCATCATGCCTGCAAGTTGTTCGTCTACGGAGGTTGCCACGGAAACGCTAACAGGTTTCCAAGTGAGAAGGAGTGTGAAGCGACCTGCATGCGTAAGAGTATTTGTTGTTCCCTGTCGAAGTACTCCAGTCAATTTGACATTTATGTGCGAATTCTGCGCTGAGAGTTCCCTGCTTGACGCGCAGACGGCCTGGGTTCGATCCTCACTCGGACCTGGCTCACCGCGATCCTCACGTAAGCTCACAGCGATAAAAATTGCGGCCAGACTATAGGGCAGACACGACGCGCGGTGCGTTTCCGTGGTGTGCAATAGCTCTTTAACATGCCGCGGGATGGCGACCTTAGCCCACGTTCTGCGTTCAATTACCGACGCTCTTCTGGCTGTCACTCCGCCTTTAACACGAAAGCATTTGATGCCGGGGTCCACCACGGCATCACTGATGTATTTCCGTCATGGATGATCCTCATCATCATCATCAGCCTGACTACGCCCACTGCACGGCAAAGGCCTCTCCCATGTTCCGCCAATCAACCTGGTCCTGTGCTTTCTGCTGCCACGTTATACCTGCAAACTTCTTGATCTCATCTACACGCCTAATTTTCTGTCTGCCCTTCACGCGTTTGCCTTCTCTTGAAATCCAGTCACTTACCCTTAATGATTATCCTGCGGTTATCCTGCCTACGCGCTACGGGCCCGGCCCATATCCACTTGTTCTTGATTTCAACTATGATATCGTTAACCCCCATTTGTCCCCTGACCCACACTGCTCTTTCCCTGTCTCCTCCTGTGTCATATCTGTCACGGAGATGACGTTGTAAGATATATACTAACAAATGACAAAGAAAAACTGGAATAAAAAGTTCCGCCGCCGGGAGTTGAACTTACGACGTCTCGCTCCGCAGCACGCGGCGCAAATTGACTCGGCCACAGAGCGCACAATGTTAAGGTTACTAACGGCGAGCTATTTATATACGCCATTTACCGCTGGTAGTACTCAGAGCTCGGTGGCTTCAGCGTGTTCTTGTTATCACTTGCGAGATGGCGCGAAAGGTCGCTGCCGCACGCGTTGCGAAGCGCGCGCGCCTCTAGAGGGCGTGGTTGTTCGTGCGCACGTGCTTATCTCGTGACGGGGACGGTTTGTACGTCTTGCGCTTTCACCGCAAGTTTGCGTTACGGAGATCACGAAGTTACGGAGAGCACGAGGTCACTCCGCTTGCTGCAGCGACCGCGTTTGCTGAAGGAACGCGCTGCTTACACGCAAAGAATCAACAATTGTGACAGTTGTTACTTTGTGCTCGTCCTGTGCATACTTGCGCGTTCGTTTTGTGTGCCCTTCTTTGTGTTTGAGGAGAGCGCTTTAAGTGTCGAGCTGTGACAGCTGTTAGTCCGCACTCGTTTTACGTATGTTCTTTTCCCGCGTCATTTCTGCTTGAGTAGCGTGCTGCGAATTTCGAGTTGCTTCCGTTTTTCGCGTGACATTAAAGTTTGTTGCTATAGCATTCATTCCTTCGCCCTTGTGCCGAAACAATCCACAATAAACGCTCAACTAACTCTGTGAAGACACGTTTAACTTTTGTGTTATACCGATTCCTATGACAGAAGGAGCAGCCAGGTTTTTTTCTTATTACGCTGTCAAAGTGAACTCAGCTGCCACAAGAGTTTGTGTAATCATTGTTCACGGACATTAATCGTCGGGATAAAGATATACCATCAAGCGCCAACGTTGTTGCCTTCACGTTAAATGGTGCTATAGCTGCCAAACAAAAATATTGTACAAGCTCTCTTATATCAATGTGATGTAAACATTCAAGTATTTCTGTAACGACATGTTTTACTTTTTTGTTATACCGATTCCTATCACGGAGGGATCAACCATGTTTTTACCCTTGCTTCTTGCCCGCTTGCACCACTTGCTTTGATTAACCGCGGTACAGAAATAGAATGATAAGCTCATGATCGTTTCCGAAATACCAAGTAAGTAATTTGTTTTCTATTAGTTGACACAGAAAATTTTATGTGACTTTTCCGACGTAGTATGTTACTCTATAAGTGCAAGATTAACATGAAATGCCCACACTCTAAACATTATTTTGCCACAGTAATCAAACAGTCACAGGGCACTTATAGTTCAGCATATTGGGCTATTCGTCATCTTGGACAAATCGTATTGCTTACGCCGTACTTGTTTAAGTGTGCGCTGCATGTTCCCTTCACGCAAATGCAGTGTTCAGATATTTGGCTATTTTGTTATGCACAAACGTTTTCGTTCTGAGCTTTTGTTTTATAAACTCTTTTTGCTTTTTTCGCAGCCCAGTCAAGTCCCAAGGGCATTTGCAGCATGGATCCAATGGTACAAAGGTGTCACGCACGCGCACAGTTCTGGCACTTTGACCCTCTGGAGGATACCTGTCATCGTTTTCCGCGAGGCTTCTGCGGAGGCAGTGCGAATAGGTTCGCAACATGCGAAAAATGCATGAAGAGGTGCAGCCGTAAGTGAACAGTTAAAAAACAGATATGGCACATTAGTAGGAACCACGATCGCTCAAATTTACCATGGAGTGATCTGGTGAGGGAAATTCAATTCGACATTATCAGAGGATATCAGAAAAATAAAACGCAGATCAGGCAATCAGCGA